>CM053030.1:204915363-205029591 GCA_028564925.1 Lithobates sylvaticus | reverse complement strand
CTGACACTGGGAGAGAAGCAGAGAGAGAGTTCAGCTGAGCGCCGTTGTACCAAAGGTATTTGATACTTAAGTTACAGAAATCCACACCTTTAACATTATATACTACTGAGGGAGAGTCAGGATCCCTCCAACTGTTCCCCTGTGCTACCAGAGGAAAATCCCAAGTAGCTGTGTTTTGAACTATTTAGCTTAAAGTGGTTGTGAACCCCCCCAAAAAAACAAACCCTGTAAGACAAAGGCATAATGAGCAAGTATGCATCGCATACTAGCTCATTATGAAATACTTACCTTAGATCAAAGCTGTTGCAGCAGCTCCGCACACCGCTGTGACCGGCGACATGTCTACCAGGGTTATTTCCAGGTTGTGGGCTCCGGCGAAGTGATTGGCCGGAGCCGTGATGATGTCACTCTGCAGAAGCGGCATGGCTGCTGAAGAAACGGCACGAACGAGCCGCTTCTTCAGTGTGCATGCGCCGATGATGTCGGCACAATCGTATATGGTAAATATCTCCTAAACCGTGCAGGTTTAGGAGATATTTACAGTACATACAGGTAAGCCTTATTATTAGCTTACCTGTAGGTACAAGTGGTGTAACTAGGTTTACAACCACTTTAAGCAGTGATTATCAGCTTGACTCTCTGTTGTTATAGAGTCTTATAGAGATCATGCTGTCAAGCCACAATTTACCCTGATTGAGTCACAGAGACATTTGTGCAGCTTTTATATGTTTGTGTAGCTTTTATTATTCTGCAGTGTAAGCATGTTTTTTTACCACCCTGAACCTGTTTTGCATTATGGCTTTTACCTTCCACCCGTTTAGTAAATTACAATACAGTTGCTCCCTGTCTGATCATTCGGTCCATCCCTCCTTATTTTCTTTTGCCATTATATGTCCTCATTTTGCTACATCTGGCACTGCATGTTTTGTCTCTATGGTCCCCTGCTAGCTGATGCCACCACCTTCACTATTAGCTTATGTCTGCTTTCTGCAACATCCACTCTTAAGCCCCATACACACGCGCGGATTATCCGAGGACCAGGTCCGTCGGACCATGTCCGTCATACTTTGTCTGATGTTGGTTTTCCGTACACACGGTCAGACAAAGTTGTCGGAAAATCCGATCATTCTGAACGTGGTGACGTTTGTTGCCTACGACGGGACTACATAGAGGCTAGTAGCCAATAGCTTTGGTCTTGTAATGTGATCTGAGCATGCGTAGCACTTTGTCCGGTCGGACAACCGTACACACGATCGGATTTGGTGTGATCGGACCGTGTTGTCGGCAAATCTATCCAGCAGGAGATAGGACTTTGTCCGTCGGACAAACCGACGAACACGGTCCGATGGTGCATACACACGGTCTGATTTTTCAACAACCTTGTCCGATCGGACAGAATCCATGAAAAAGTCCGACCGTGTGTATGGGGCTTAATATTGTACTCCCTCCACAATTAGTTTATACTCCTTCCAATATTAGCTTCTATTTTTGCCACAGCCATCAGTCTCCATAACACCCCCTTTCACCTCCAAGACACTTCATTTAAATTATCTTTTTGCATTTTTTGAAACTGCTGAACTATTAATGTGCAATGCGTTAGTTTGCACTGTGCAGTAAATTCTAAACTCTACACCATTTCACTGTGTGCACTGTGCTTTATGTTCTATACTTGATATGGCTTTACACTGTGCACTGTGCTTTATTTTGTATAGCCCTAGCTGCTCTACTCTACAAACTGTATTGTACAGGTGTGGTTCCTTCTGCCCAGTGAGTCCAATCTGCCCAGCTAATGTGCACATATCCAATCTGCCCAGCTCATGTGCACATATTTGTTAGTAATCATAACAGAGTGTTCACACCGGTGCACTGCAGTTTAGGTGCAGCATGATTGTATCTGCAGTTTACTTACGTTTTATTTGTGCGCACCTATTGATTTCTATTAGATTGTGCATTTTCAGAAAATGCACAGTCTAAAAAAAGGCAGTGGGAGTACATATAAAACTGTGTAAAATGTGCATAAATTGCTCTGCACCCAAAATGCAGTGGACCAGTTCTCCTCTGACTGTTTTATGAGGCTGCATGACCCCTGACTTTCTATCTGGACAATGCTGATTGGCCCTGTGCTGATTCCATGCACCCCCCCCCCCAAAAAAAAAAAAAACCTTGCTATCAATACACACCAAACTGAGCATGTGCAGTGTGCCTCCTAGGGCTCTGTTCTATCAGCAGGTGGATTGGGGACAGTACAAGAAGGGGAGGAACAGAGAAGACAGGATAAAACAGCCTTTTTACACAATGCAGAAGATTAACCCCTTAGGCTCCACAGTAAGTATAAGAAACATTCTTTACTGCATATACAGTCTGATTTTACTGTTGTAATGGCTCTAATTTATTAACATAGTCTCAGATAGATTGGTGGTTAGTGGTCTGAGCATTAAGGGGGATACCCAAAGCAGTGGTACTTACTTGTATTGGGTAACACAGTGGCCCCTATTGAGTTAAATTACTCCAAATAATTAAGAGTTGCTCTGTAGAACAAAACTGCTGTAATGGCAACTTCTTTGTCAACTTGTGGGACCAGGAAGGAGTTTAAGAACTGCGGTTAAGTATAGAGCTCACTCAGCTGGACTGGTAATTTACCTTATAGGCCATTAATATTTTAATCATTGTCTACTGTACTTCGAGAGGATGACTGCTGTGCTTTGCTACTGAGCAACTGAACTACTTTCTGGCAATCATATCAGTGGCGTATCATTCAGTGTGCAAGTGTGTGTGTGTGGGGCACACAACCCTGAGGGAAGGGGGGCTCACTGTGTCCTGTCACACACTGCACACTGGTAAATCCAATTGATCTCCGGAAGCACCGACAATTCCCCCCCTATGATAATGACCCCCTCACTGATCCCCCAGGCCCCTCCCTGCAACTCTGCTGGCTAGCTTCTCCTCCCGCTTCTGCTGGGGTAGATGATTAGTATCAGGATAGAGAGCGTTGGGGGGTGGGGCTGGCAAACATGACCACTCTTGTGTTCATTCAAAGCATAGTAAACTGTATTGCACAGAGCTACCCCTCTCACCTCCTCTTCTGGGGTCCACTCCCAGAGCTGTCCTCTCCTCTTTTTCTCCATGTGCCCCCAGAGTTGTATGGGGGCTCCCTGCCGAGGCACTCTCGGGATGGGCTGTGTGCATCCATAGACACTGTCAGGGCTGGGCTCAACCCTTCCTTCTCAAAGCTGGCCGCTCAGCTTTCAGCTAATTTCTAGTTCCTATCTCTCCACAGTGACTCACATGTTGATGATATCCTGCTCGTCAGTCCTGCCTACTTAAGCCGTCCCTTCCAGATGATCTCTGCTGCCTTTGCCTTGGTCACATCTCTAGAGACACTCTCCTGTGTTCCTGTTAAAGACTTGCTTGGCTGACATTCCTTCTGGCTCCAGAACTTGCTTGCTGTTCTACTACGCTCATCTCTGGCTCCCTGACGTTTTGGCTTGTCTGACTATCCGTTCCTGAACTCTGGGTATGTTTTGACTACGTTTACTCTGTTTACCTTTTTTTATTACTATTAAACTGTGTGATTTAACTGTACTTCTGTCTCAGTCAGATTAATGGTTTCTGACAGTAGGTGAATGCCATGAATTCAGAAGATGCAGGCAATCCACTTGTTGGTAATATTTTTTCCAGACTGGATGAGCAGGATCACCGCATGGATCAGTTTTTCAATGGCGTTACAATCGCTCCAGAGTCGCACGGCTCACCTGGAATCTCCCACTGTGGCTGCTTCGGTACAACCTGTGTTGCAGGCCATCCCTGCTGCTCCAGTCTCTGTGCAGGCACCGCCTCGAGTATTACCTCTATAAAAGGTATGTCTGGTTCCGCTCCGCTTCCCCAGCGATTTAGGGGTGGTCCATTCCAATGCAGAGGGTTTCTCAACCAGGTTGAGATATACTTTGAGATGCTGCCCCAGGCGTTTCCCACGGACAGAAGCAAAGTAGGTTTTGTGATATCTTTGCTTTCTGAGAGAGCCTTGGCCTGGGCAAACCCTCTATGGGAGACGCAAAAACATGTTGTCTTGAGTTACCCTGCCTTTGTAACTTATTTTAAAAGGGTATTTGATGTTCATGCACGCTCTGCTTCTGCTGCCAAGTGCCTCATGTCCATCAAACAGAATACGTTGCCGTACTGTTGCCGATTACGCCATTGAATTCCATATTCTGGATGCAGAGGTTGCTTGGAACAATGAGGCCCTCCTGGCTGCTTTTTCTCATGGTCTTTTGGATACCATCAAGGATGAGATAGCAGCCCGAGAGATACGCACTGAGCTGGAGAGGTTGATCATGTTTGCCATCCTCATTAAATCCAGACTCAGATTTAAAGACTCCCGTTTAAGGAGCACTTGCGGAAGCCTCCTGTACATTTGTCTCCGGACTTTGCAGTCCCACTCTTGCCTCCTGGTAGCAAGTCGTCTGTGAAGATTAACCCATGCACTTGGGCTTCACGCGTCTCTCTGCGGATGAGAGAACCCTTAGGAGGAGGGAGAGATTATGTCTTTATTGTGGCCAGGCAGGTCACTTTTTGAAGTCTTGTCCTACCCTTCCAGGGAACGCCTGAACCTTGAGGTCCTGTCGTGGACAGACCTTAGGTGGCGTTGTTTCGTCCCCAGTTATCAGAAGGATAAGCCCCTGGTTTCAGTTACCCTTTCTTGGGCTGAGTGATCCGTCGAGATACAGGCCCTAATCGACTCTGGGACTGCAGGCCTGTTCATTGATGCTGCCTTTGTATCGAAGCACTTGATTCCGCTGCAGCTGCGTGACACTCCACTTGCCATTGAGGCTCTTGACGGAAGACCTCTACAGCCTGCCCATGTGACTCATGAGACTGTTCCATTGTCCATGGCCATAGGGGCTCTTCACCATGAGATAATCCAATTCCAAGTTATTGCCTCACCTAAGTTTCCGCTGGTTATTGGTTATCCTTGGTTACAGAGGCACAACCCCTCTTTTGATTGGCTCCATGCTGAGGTTCTCTCCTTGTCGCCACAATGCAGTAAGACATACTTTCAGAAGGTAGCCACGGTCCTGTGCACCTCTTCACTCTCCTCCCTGCCGGAGGAGTACCACGATTTTAGCGATGTCTTTGACAGAGGTCAAGCTGGTAGTTTGCCTCCACACCGGTCATATGATTGCGCATTTGACCTTCAACCTGGTGCCATAACCCCTCATGGCCGGGTTTACCCTTTGTCGGTCTTGAATGATAAGGCCATGGAGGAGTATGTTGCAGATGCACTTTCTCGAGCTTTCATCTGCAAATCCTCGTCTCCTGCTGGTGCTGGTTTCTTCTTTGTGAAGAAGAAGAGTGGTGAACTGAGACCTTGTATTGATTATAGGGGTCTCAATCGTTTCACGATTAAGAATGCCTATCCGATTCCGTTGATTACGGAGTTATTTGACCGCCTCAAGGGAGCAATGGTTTTCACAAAGCTTGATTTGAGAGGGGCATACAATCTCGTGAGGTTTAAGGAGGGCGACGAGTGGAAAACTGCGTTTAATACCAGAACAGGCCATTAAGCGTACCTCGTAATGCCTTTTGGCCTTTGTAACGCCCAGGCGGTTTTCCAGGAATTAACAATTTCCTCCGAGATTTGTTGCAGTTATGTGTGGTGGTTTATCTCGATGATGTCCTCATATTTTCCAAGTCCCTGGAGAGCCACCACACAGATGTCATTCATGTGCTTCAGAAACGAAGAGAGAGCAATCTCTATTGTAAATTGCAGAAGTGCAAATTCCATTGTGAACAGGTTAAATTCCTGGGTTATGTCATTTCCACTGCTGGTTTTTCGATGGACCCAGAGAAACTTTCAGCAGTCCTACAGTGGCCCTGACCCGTGGGTTTATGGCCTCTGCTGCATTTTCTTGGCTTTGCCAACTATTATCGGAAGTTTATTCGTAACTTCTCGTCTCTGGTCAAGCCCCTGACTGATATGACCAGAAAGGACGGTAACCCACAGAGTTGATCTCCAGAGTCCATTAAGGCCTTTGAGAGTCTCAAGGCTGCCTTTGTTTCTGCTCCTGTGTTGGAACATCCTGATCCTACGTTACCTTTTATCCTAAAGGTTGATGCTTCTGAGACTGGAGTTTGCGCCCCTTCAGTCTCAACGTCCTACCTCTGAGAGCGCTATGCATCCTTGTGGCTACTTTTCCAAGAAATTGTCACCTGCGGAGTGCAATTACGAGATTGGTGACAGAGAGCTGTTAGTGATCATTTTAGCCCTGAAAAAATGGAGACATCTCCCCGAAGGTACCACTGTGCCAGTTCTCATTCTTACTGACCTTAAGAATCTCACATTCTTGTCTGAGGCTAAACGTCTCTCTCCTAGAAGAGCGCAATGGGCTCTTTTCGTGTCTAGTTTCAATTACATTGTTTCATTCTTACCCGGTATGAAGAATGTAAGGGCTGATGCTTTGTCACGACAATTTTCCTCCACTTCCAAGATGGAGTCGGTTCCGGTTCCTGTGATTCCTCCTGATCATATTCTGGCTACGGTTTTCACTTCTCCTTTGGGTGACAAAATTCTTGCTGCTCAGGTCCATCCTCCTCTTGAGAAACCTTGTACCCGCTGCTTTGTCCCAGAGAGTTTCCGTACTGCCGTTCCCCAGACCATTCTCCCAAGGCTGCTGGCCACCCTGGGAAGAATTAACTCTTTTGGGCCATTTCTCAACAATTCTGGTGGCCTAGTCTATGTGCTGATGTAACTGCCTTCGTAGCTGCCTGTTCCATGTGTGCTCAGAGAAAGACTCCATGACACCTTCCAGTGGGCCTCCTACAACCCATACCCAATGGAGAGAGGCCCTGGACCTACCTGTCCATGGATTTCATTGTGGAGTTACCCAACTCCCAGGGCAACACAATTATCCTTATAGTGGTTGACCGATTCTTGAAAATGTCCCATTGTATTCTACTTAAGAAGTTGCCCACTTCTAAGGAACTGGCTTCCATTTTTGCTTGGGAGATCTTTCGCTTACATGGGCTACCCAAGGTGATTGTCTCGGACAATGGTAGTCAGTTTGTTTCCTGGTTCTAGCGAGCCTTTTGTGCACAGTTGGGAATTCAGCTTGCTTTCTCTCTGCATATCACCCGCAATCTAATGGGGCCGCAGAACCAGCCAATCAGTCCTTGGAGCAATTCCTACATTGCTGTATTTCTGACCATCATAACAACTGGTCAGGCCTCTTACTGTGGGTGGAGTTTGCTAACAATAGTGCCTTGAATTCTGCTTCCCGATTGCCCCCGTTTATGGCGAACTCTGGTTTCCAACCTTCCATGTTGCCACTCATTTGTTCCACAGAGTATTCCTGCGTTAGAGGACCATCTCTGTGGTTTTCGTTCCACTTGGGCACAAGTCCAGGAGGCTTTGCGACATGTTAATGAGTATGAAGTACAGTTTATTGTTGACTCCCGCAGGTTCCGTGGGTGCATACAGTACCTGGTGCATTGGAAAGGGTACGGAGGAACGCTCTTGGGTCTCATCCTCGGACGTACATGCCCCTGTCCTCCTCCATGATTTTCATAGATGTTTTCCTCTCAAGCCTGGTGGTCCTCCGAGGGGGAGGGGTCATTGAGGAGGGGGTACTGTCAGGGCTGGGTTCAATCCTTCCTTCTCAAATCTGGCCGCTCAGCTGTAGGCTAATTGCCAGCTCCTATCTCTCCACAGTGACCTGTTGATGATATCCTGCTTGTCAGTCCTGCCTACTTAAGCTGTCCAGTCCAGATGATCTCTGCCTTTACCTTGGTCATATCTCTAGAGATGCTCTCCTGTGTTCCTTTTAAAGACTTGCTTGGCTGACATTTCTTCTGGCTCCAGATCCTGCTTGCTGTTCTACTATGCTGATCTCTGTCTCCCTAACATTTTGGCTTGTCTGACTATGGTTATGAATCTATTTGCTAAAGAAGCTGAGGGTAAAGGTGGTGGACTGGCCAGGCATGCCTCCAGACCTAAACCCTATTGAGCATTTGTGGGACATCCTCAAACAGAAGATGGAGGAGCGCAAGGTCTCTAACATCCACCAGCTCTGAGATGTTGTCATGGAGGAGTGGAAGAGGACTCCAGTGGAAACCTGTGAAGCCTTGGTGAACTCCATGCCCAAGAGGGTTAAGGCAGTGCCGGAAAATAATGGTGGCCACACAAAATATTGACACTTTGGGCCCAATTTGGACATTTTCACTTAGGGGTGTACTCACTTTTGTTGCCAGCTGTTTAGACATTATTGGCTGTGTGTTGAATTATTTTTAGGGGACAGCAAACTTACACTGTTATGCAAGCTGTACATTCACTACTTTACATTGTAGCAAAGTGTAATTTCTTCAGTGTTATCACATGAAAAGATATAATAACATATTTACAAGAATGTGAGGGATGTACTCACGTTTGTGAAATACTGTGTACATATATATATATATATATATATATATATATTATATATATATGCATGTACATAGGTGTTATATGTTAATCGCTGAGTTGTACTCAATGCCATATATATATTCTTTCTATATGTATTTGTTGTCCTTCATTTGGAGTGTGCCATTCATGTGTAGCCAATCAGAGCAAGCGCACACGCTGGGATCTTTTGTCCCATGCAACAGCGGAGACACTGTTCATATAAATAGTACCCATGTGACACTGCCACCCCAGGCCTGTAGAAGCGCGTAGCCTATCTACCCACTTTCTGCTATTGCACTGTTCCCCCGGATGTTTCTCCGCTGTCCGTGACGTCTTTTCTGTACTTTCCAAGCTGGTTCTGGATGCCTTCCTGGTGGCCACAGGACGTGCTGAGGATTCTTCACACACACAGCCAGGCATTAAGCTGATTCCGGACACTGGGAGCCCCCTGGGCTACTGGGAACAGATGGGCCTGTTATTTACTTCTCTCCTGTGAGTGATTTTAACCACTTCGCGCCCGCGCTGTAGCCAAAAGACGGCTACAGCGCGGACGCTAACTGCCGAGAGGACGTCCCTGGATGTCCTCCTGTTTACTTCCCCTCTGCGCGCCGCCGCACATCGGGGAAGTTCTGTCTTGGCCATGTCCCTTGGACACAGCCAATCACAGATCGTGCTAAATGGTCAATCACAGCGGCCATTTAGCACTTGATCGGCGTGTCCAATGAGAGGTGATCTCATATGTAAACATATGAGATCATCTCTCATCGCCGGCTCTCCCTCCTCACACAGAGACAGCATGTGAGGAGGGAGATCTTCCATGCTGCAGCTGGAGCGTCAGTGAAAAGTAAGTTAACACTCACACAGTGAAACACACACACACACATGCCCACCTGTCCCCAGTGCCACCTATGAGTGCCACCTGCCCCCAGTGCCACCTGTCCCCAGTGCCACGTGTCATCAGTGCCACCTGTCAGTGTCACGTGTCATCAGTGCCACCTGTCATTAGTGCCACGTATAAGTGCCATCTGTCATCAGTGTCACGTATTAGTGCCATCTGTCATCAGTGCCACATCAATGTCACGTGTCACCAGTGCCACATATTAGTTCCAACTGTCATCAGTGCCACGTATTAGTGCCATCTGTCATCAGTGTCACATCAGTGTCACGTGCCATCTGTGCCACGTATCAGTGCCACGTGTCATTGTCCTGGTGCTCCATGGCCTTCAAAATTGTAATAGGTAGTCAACAAGTTAGATGTGTAATTTATGCTCCTAGAACACGTGATGGTGCTCCCTGCATGTTGGGCCTCTCTAAGTGGCCAGGCTGTCAAAAAGTCCCACACATGTGGTATCGTAATACTCAGGAGGAGTAGCAGAATGTATTTTGGGACATTATTTGTGGTATACACATTTCATGTGAGAGAAATAACCTATTACAATGACAATTTTGTGGAAAAAAAAAAATCTACATTTTGCAAAGAATTGTGGGAAAAAATTACAACACCAAAAAGCTCACCATGCCTCTTACTAAATGCCTTGGAATGTCTACTTTACAAAAAGGGGTAATTTGGGGGGTAGTTGTACTTTCTTGGCGTGTTTGGGTCGCAATAAATGAGATAGGTCACCAGTACATCAGGTGTGATCATTTTTTTATGATTTGCACCACAGCTTTTAGACTCTCTAACTTTCACAAAGACCAAATAATATTCACTAATTTGGGTTATTTGTACCAAAGATATGTAGCAGTATAAATTGTGGGCAAAGTTCATGAAAAAAATTTATAATTTGCAAAATTTTATCACAGAAACAAAGAAACAATTTTTTTTTTTTTTTTTCAAAATTTTCGGGTCTTTTTTCATTTATAGCGCAAAAAATAAAAAACCCTGGATTTAAAGAAACCTCTTGGAATGGGATTTTCAAGGCAACAACACTTATTTTAAAATATTATATAAATTTATTGTACAAAAAATATAGAATTTTGACACGTAATACATGTTCCATATCGATAAAAAAAAAACAATAACCCAAACTTATGATTGATAAATGAACAGAATGATGAAAATTCCGACGCGTTTCCACATGGCTTTGTAGTGGCCAGTCTTCATCAGGGAATTATTGATCATCATCTATGAATTATATCAAAGGGGCTTATTAGTATATCTCTATACGGATAATTAATTAGTGACCACAGAACGATCACTAAGTTTAAACATTTAATTGCCTATATATAGAAAGTGAACACACTTACATCTACAAACATATCATCATGTATGGTGTTGCTCCCCCCTATATGTCCTCAACTCCAGGATGTCCGGAAAAGGCAGATATTTCTAATATCTCTCTACAAGACGGCTAGCAAATTGCTTTTTCATTGCTGAATAGGTGTTTAAATCAATAAACTCGGGCCACTAAGGAAGAAAAAAACAAGAAGACCAAAAACTAAATAAGTAAGTTGGATCAGGCTGAGCCAAGTACAGGTGCTTTGGGCTGTCAATAATTTTCCAGCCCAGCCCGTGCACATTAAGATGACTTACCCGGTCACGTCTTCAAGAGAGTTCCAGAGATCCCGTCCAACAGGATGAATATCCTGTACATAGGAGAGCACACTCCTGCAGCTCCAGCTGCGGAGAGGGAATACACCATATGCCGCCTCAGGCACCCTTAAATAGAGACCCAGGAGATCCGGTCCGCCCCTGTGGGCGTTGTCTGATGACGCGGTGCGTGAACGACGCACAGCATCATCACGGCCGCATCCCGCCTAACATAGGCGTTCTGGCTGGTTAAACTACCAAGACCAGAATGCAAGTGGGCGATCACCTCCCACAAGATCCGGCCGCACATGCGCACGGCGCACCCCGTGAACGGGCATCAGGGCGCGTCGCCGCCGGCCGGCCAAACCATGGGAGGGATCGCATTCACCGCTGTCTCATCTGGCCAAACGATGGATCATGGCCAGAGAGCGGAGGTCATATAGGGGCAATCATGAGATGGTGATCATGCCAATCGGGAGGCCCAGTATGGACCACGATGACATGGGGAGAGGTCTAAAGATCCAAAGTAATGGAGAAGAACTAATTCAAGTCCATTCAAGGACAATAGACCACCTAGGGCCAACCCGAAGTGCCAGGTAGAGTCCAAGGGGGATAAAAGGTGGTCCAACAACTCCATAGGAGAAAGGAGGGAAGGAAAAAACTCCCCATAAACGTGTCCCCAGGGAAAGATCCCACCCAAAGAATTCTGGGGTGCAATCTGACCCGGAGACGCGTGGTTGGATATACCACACCAGGATCCCATGGGTGGGGGAAGAAGAGGAGTTAAATTTGGCTTACCCGACTGGGTATAAGACAACCCAGAATCGGGCACCACACCCCAAAACTTCCCCCAAGAAGGGCAAAAACCACTGGCAAAGAAGGGGGCCCACCAAAGGAGATTAGAAAAGGGACGTTCAGCACCACGTCAGGCACCCGTTGGGCTCCTTCTGCTGATCCCGTGTTTATCGCGAGTTAGTCGAAGTTTGGTGACTTAAGATTCGCGCTTCTCAGTTTTCTGACTCGTTACTGCTCTTCAGTTTGTGCTTGTCGTGCGTATCTGTTTATTAGTGCGTGTAGTCAGTTCGCATTTGTTTGTCATTGCGGCCTATATCTTGATATAGGACGCTTTGATTTGCACTGCTTATTGTCTGCTCGTTTCTGGTATTCATTTCGTTCTTTCAGGCCTTGCTGTTTATCGGTGCTTTCTGTTTGTCCGTTCTGACCAGCCGACCTTTTGTGACCTTGTGAGCGATGTTTCCCGTGCGTACTCGTCGCCGAGTTCGTGCTGTACGCGGAATTGGTGTCGGGCTTTTAGCTTTGAGCCAAGACCCGTCCATGAACAGAGTGACGAGGAGTATGTGGACCAAGAATTGGTTGCTTCAGCGTGACCAATTCTCGCACATGCCTTTGCTTCGTGAGATCCGGGAGAATAATCCTGATGATTTCAGGAACTTTCTCAGGATGACGGACCCCGATTTTCACCGTCTTTTGGCTTTGCTGACCCCCTTTATCAGCCGGCAGGATACCTGCATGAGACAAGCCATTACTCCGGAGCAGAGGCTTGTTGCCACGTTGAGGTACTTGGCGACAGGGAGAAGTCTTCAGGATTTGAAGTTCTCTTCAGGTATCTCTCCCCAGGCCCTGGGAATCATTATTCCAGAGACCTGTTCTGCCATCATCCAGGTCCTGCAGGAGGACTATATTAAGGTAACATTTATACTTTACTATTCCCTTCTATGTATGCTCTGTTTGCTAATGTCTTCTATTTTTGACCTCCTTCCCTAATTACCATGATTGCAATATGCTCTAATATGCTGTGCCCCCTTTTCTCCTTCATGCATTTTTCCCTTCACTTACCTCCCCAGCATGCTCTTCTGCCCCAATAGACACCTATGGCCTAGTCACTTAAGCAATGTATTTTGTCTGCTGCATAGTATTTTTTGCCCCCAAACACCCCCTAAAATATGCACAAATGTTTGCTGTGTGGTTTACTTCATGTAGAGCCCCTTTTTTTTATTTTTTTTGGTGGGGGGGGGGGGGCAAACTCATTAGGAACCCCCTCCCCCAACTGCTCTGTCAGATGGTACCAATCCTCTATCTGCTGGCTTTCCCAAGGTCAATACACACTATATACCTACCTCTTTATAGTGGGCATCTTTAGGGATGAATTCTGCAAAGCATGTAGTGCAAGGGGCTGCCTCCATAATTTCCATTTCGTAATTTTTTGTGTTCTTTCCCTCCTATTAGCTTGCTTGGTAATTTCAGAATGTCACAATGTGCTTTCCTTTTTTTTGGGGGGGGGGGGGGGGGTTTGAAATTTTATTTTAGCTTTACGGGGGGCTGCCAAAAATGTTAAGTACAGAGGGTCTGGCCAAAAAAGCACACATTATTGAGCCATTTGCCAATCAATGAAGTGCAGAGGGTTACCTGTCCAACAACCCCCCCCCCCCCCCCAAAACCCTAGTTATTGCCAAGGGCCCATCAGAAGTGGGGGGATTGATGGGGGGTGAGTAATCTGTGAAGGGGAGCCTCTACTTTTCTGTGCAAATACTTTCCAGCCTCCAATTTTATACAATGCTCTTGTTCCAAGATGTTGATTGTCTAATCTGCTTGCAATGTTTATGTGCAAAGTGACTAATTATTTTTTCTTGTTTCACTCCACAGTTCCCTTCCACGCCACAGGAATGGCAGACTGTGGCCTCCCACTTTGCCAGCCGTTGGGACTTTCCTAACTGCGGAGGGGCAATTGATGGGAAACACGTCCGCATTGTCCCACCGCCCAACTCGGGGTCCTACTATTATAATTATAAAGGGTTTAATAGTGTAGTGATGTTGGCGGTGGTGTCGGCAACATATGAATTTATGTATGTGGACGTGGGGATGAACGGCCGGATCTCGGATGGTGGTGCCATTACGCACACGGAGTTCTACTGGCGTCTCCAAAGTGGCAGTCTGTGCTTGCCACCTCCAGAGGAGAATGCAGAAGGACTCCCCTTCGTCTTTGTCGCAGATGAAGCGTTTGCGTTGACTCCCCATGTGATGAGGCCGTTCCCGATGAGGACCCTCACCCCAGACCAGAGGGTCTTCAACTACAGGCTGTCCAGAGCCAGAAGAGTTGTGGAGAACACTTTTGGCATCCTGGCCAGCCGCTTCCGCCTGTTCTTGACGGCAATTAACTTGGCGGAATACAAACTGAACCACATAGTTCTTGCCTGTTGCATATTGCACAACTTCCTCAAAAGACATAACAGGAACTATGTGGTGCCCGTTGGCCCAGATGTGGAGGGCCCTCCAAATGCGGACCTCACAGCCCTTCAAGTGGCACGTCCAGGCTTGCCCCCTCTAAATGCCTGCGCGGTCCGCGAGCAATATATGGAGTACTTTGTGGGTAGGGGGGCCATTGCTCTGCCTGACGATGTGTGAGAGGCATTTTTTAATAAATCTGATATTTCAACCAACCTATGATTTCTTGTCATTTCAGTATTCTTTTTAGCTTATTTTACCTTGAAATGTTTTCCCTTTGCCTTCGACAGTGGGAATGCACTTTCTGGGCAAAAGGAGGTAACAGTCTCTTCTTCCCAAAAAGATTATTCTCATGTTGTGTGTTTGCTACCTAATCTTTGGTCTAGAGAAGGTTTGTACTGCATAACTGACACCCAAAATACTCCTTTTCATCACCAGGTCAGACATGTGTGTATTCTCAAAAATGCTGTGCTCCGTGTTTTCGTACAAAGCACTGTGGGTGTCATTTACATAAGTCAAATCGACTATGCTCTACAAGTGCAGTGAAAAAGTGCCCTGGAAAAGAAACTTGCAGTGCAAAGTGGACTTGCCTTTAGTAAATAACACCAATTGCCCCCCATGTCCTTTACATTTGACATACATAATGCATTGTGTTTTTGAAATAAGGAAGCCACACATTTAGAAAAATAAAAAAGTTTACTTGGAAAACATTCACAAGTGCGTTTACAATCTTCACGCCCAAACTGACAACATCTTGGTTATTTACAACATTGTTTACAAACATTCCGCAATTGGTAAAACCAGGCATGGAGCAAAACAGAACCTAGGAACTAGGAAAGTTCAACTTTGTAAAGTGAAGACAAGATCAGACATGACTATATGTTCAAAGTGTGTTTGATCTTGCCTTCATCACATGGGGGGGTCACCCCTGGAAAGTGGAAATTTAGAACATGCACACAATTTGGGTCTGAAAATGGTCATTAGGTAAAACACATGCCTAGAAGCTTCAAAAGTGCCATTTTCCATCATGGGGATGAATGGACGTTTTTTGGGGGGGCAACCCCTTCACCACAACCACTTTCGTAGTTCGTAAAGTGGTTGCACCCCCTAAAAAACGTTGGCATTCATCCACCATGATGGGAGCTAGCACATGTGGACACAATGTGTGCATGTTCCAAATTTCACACAGTTCTTAAGTTGCAAATGTGTTCAGAAGCTGGCACAAATGTGTGTTAATTACTTGGTGCGTTTTCATATTTTTCCTAAAACATCAATGATGTTCTTCAATTTTTGTTGAACATCATTGATGTTTTGCTTTATGTAATCTAGATCTCTATTGCAGACCATTATCTCCCCGATGAGTACGTGGGCACTCTCTGTGGTAAAGTGCGATTTTTCTTCCACAACATCCACGTCACCTAAAAACCACAAACAAACAAAAATCGGGTGTTGGAAATGAGGCAGCCATACATTGATTAGCTTACCAGTAGCTGTGTTCTCCCACACTCACCTGTTGTGGTGACAATTTCTCCAAGTTCGATGATCTCTCCTTCCTCCTCCTCCTCCTCCTCTGCTTCTGCTCTTTCCCTTTTTTGGGAGGTGTTGGTTTTGGGGTTTCCTCAGACGGCCCAAGTTTTCGCTTCCCTATGAGAATGTACAAAAGGAAGATTTAGCAACACAATCTATTGAGGGCAGAAATAGGAAATTACAAACATTGCTTGAAAGTGACGGACACTATTTTTGTTTGGCCAGTTACAAATGCCAACTACATGAATGTAGTCACTTTGTAAAGGTGCTAAACTTACTAGCTTTTTGGTAGAAGTTTGTGTGATGGAGACCCCCCTCTAGTATCCACTGGAGCACATGTGTGGAAAAGCATAATAAAAAGGGGGTTTGGGTGTCCCAGCACTAGTGCTCTAGAGTCCAGATGGGTAAACAGCTACTGGGTGACCTCTCCTTTACATTGAATAAATTGGCTTTACATTCTTGATGACATTTCTAGTGAGAACAAACTTCCTTTCCCCAAAAAAAAACACCAAACATCGTATTATAAGTGGCCCGAACGATCGAGGTTGCGTACGATCGAATGGACACACACGATCATGACAGTGGCAGAAAGATCGAGGCTGAGTACGATCGAATGCACAGACCTGAAAGTGGCCATTTTGGAATGTACAACTTTGTAAAAATCAAACCACATGGAGCAGTATGCAAGCAAGAAAGCAAACACAAAACACAACTACTTACTTTTTTGAAGAATTCGCTTGATCTTTCTGTACTGATCGGCCTCCCTCAGTTTCAGGTCTGACCAGCGTTTCCTCAGTTGCTCCTTGGATCGTTGTACCCCAAAATGATTGTACAGCCTCCTCACAACTTTAGACATGATCTTGGCCTTGCGGACATTGGGGTTGAGGTAAGGCCCATACTTCCCATCATAGTCGCTCCTCTTTAATATGTCCACCATCTCCAACATTTCTCCAAATGACATATTGGAGGCCTTGAATTTCAGGCTCCGGGATCGGGACGTTTCTGCCTCCGGACTTTCCTCGTCCTCCTCCTCGTTGGTGGGATATTTGGGGCGCACCTGCTGTGTCCCCGCCATGTGCTCTCCCCACTGCGCCGTAAAGAGAAGGGGTGGGGAATAGACGAGAAAGATCGTCAGGGGCGGGCGGAGTTTGACGCATGCGCACTGTATATAAAACGTCACACGCCTGTGTCGTAGCCACGATCTGTGAGACGAGGGGAGAGAAAGCACACGCACGAGACGATCGCTAGAAACGAAGGTACAATTTGACGTTGGTACATAACTAGCCTAGACTGATTAGAACTTGAGGCTTCTTTATGGAGAAGATTAGGAGAGTTTAGGCTGACATTATTTATATTGTTTTGTGTGGCGTTGTGTCTTGCAGAGGTGATGGAGGCCTTCTACGACGTGAGTTTTCTCCCCCTCTTCATTGATAAATACAGGGAATTTGCCCTCTTATGGCAACCAAAGCACCGTGACTACAGCAACAGACCAAAGAGGTACGCAGCCATGATGAAACTTGTGGCATTTGTAAAGCCAAACCTGCCCATGGCAACCGTGGCAAACTTAAAAGTAAAAATAAATAACATGAAGAGTACCTATTTCCGGGAGCGCAATAAGGTCCGGAAGTCCCTAGCATCTGGAGCTGCAGCAGCTGATGTCCATGTCCCCACGCTCTGGTACTACGAGAGGCTCCACTTTCTCAAAGACCAGGCTAATGTCAGGAAGTCACTCTCGACTCTTCCTTGCACGCGTCCTTCCGCGTACGCCACCCCTGATGAGGCTTCCGAGGACCAACCTGGGCCTTCCAGTCTGGAAGATGTGCAGGAGCCCAGCTTGTTCCAGGTATAGTAGTTTTGTAACCATTTTGGGGAATAATGAATGATGTTCAGTTAATTCAGGATCCCCAATTGCTTAGTTCCTAACGTGATTGACATATCAACAGACAGTGGTGTTGGAGACATTTTTGGGAAGAATCTAAACTGCAGGGCTGAGAATTGTATGGTTTTCTATTTGTAAACATTTTGCAACAGTCACTAGATGAGAATTGTGTGTGTTTGATGAACAAATAACTGAAACTATGTCCCTTTTTCATACACAGGAAGACCTCAGCCAGGAGGTGGCTGTGGAAGGTGGCAGTCAGGAGGAGGCAGGGGTTAGTGGCAGCCAACTGGGGGGTAGGCCTAGGAGCCTGACTGTCTCCCAAGTCCCTCCCCTCCGCCTTCCCTACAGAAGGGCGAAAAGCATGGGGGAGGTGGGAGAGTCAGCGCTCCAGCTGATCAAAGATGCTTCAGCCTCCCTATATGCCACACCCACCTACGAGGAGGCCTTTGCCTCCTTGGTTGGCAGTAAAATGACGGATATGGAGGCGGGGCAACGCAGCATGTGTGAGGATGTCATCCTCAAAATACTAAATGAGGGGATGGCTGGGGAGATGACCCCACTCACACATGTTTGCGAGAGTGACCTTGCTCCGCCTCCTCCTCCTGCTTCTGCCACCCCACCAGCACCAGCACCACGGCGTGGAAGGAAGAGTACAAGGAAGACAAGAGAGTGATGACCTTGATTCAGTCTGGTCTGAGAGAAGATGGAGCCTCTCGTAGGACCAGAGCCTGGGGACCTAGATGGCATCTGCTGCAGTTCCGGATGTTTTGGACTTCAGGACCAGATTGCACTCCCTTATTATTTAGATAGGTACTCCTTAGGCCCCCAATTTTCTAAGCGTGAAAAATGATGGTTGCCGTGGGTGTCCAAGGCTTTGCAAATTCCCCAAGTTTCACCATGGCTGCGTTCCTCTTTGGTTTGTTGCTGAGACCTAAATAAATGTTTTTTGGATTTGAAATAATCATTGACTATTGTGTTTTACTTTTCTACAATGACAGTTTTTCTTTGAGTAGGCAGGTACATTTCACTAATCCTAAAGTAGAATTAACAAGGGGCACCAACAACCAACAAACTCCTAGTAAATTTAAGCAAGAAATACAAATGTTAATAATGTGGTTTTGCTAAGTTGAGACACACAACCCCCCTCCAAACAAAAAAAAAAATCTCCTTCAAATATGTATTCCCAAAAAAAAAAAAAAAAAAAAAAGAAAATCATGCTAAAAATATAACAAAGATTCTTTTACGATCTGAGTAAAAATAAACATGTAGTGTATAAATGCTGAAAAGTAATAAAGAACTAAGTTTGTGAGAAGTGCGGGTGAATAGGAGCAGCTAAAACATGTCATTCTTGTTGCATTGTAAAGAAAAAGAGAATGCGCTGCATTAAAGACATTTTAACATTGCAGCGTGACGAATATGCTGTGTCGATTAGGAAAGGTAGTTTTACCTGACCGAGCGCTTCCGTCACAGAATTTCTTCTGAGCATGCGTAGCACTTTGTCCGTCGGACAACCGTACACACGATCGGATTTGGCGTGATCGGACCGTGTTGTCGGCAAATCTTTCCAGCAGGAGATAAGACTTTGTCCGTCGGACAATCCGACGTACACTGTCCGATGGTGCATACACACGGTCTGATTTTTCAACAACATTGTCCGATCGGACAGAATCCATGAAAAAGTCCGACCGTGTGTATGGGGCTTTACAGTTATTGATACCATTTGTTGTAGAAGAAACCAGCTACAGTAAATTAACCCAGGCCTTGCTACTGTACATGTTGTCGTCTCATAGAAGGTAACCCCCTAGTTACATATATATATATTTATTGTCTCTATCAGTGTGCATATAGCCAATCCTTTTTATACATGAGATGGGAACGAAAAAAAAAAAAAATTGGATTTTCCTTTTTACTCTTCATTTCTCATTTGGTTAACATTTATAAAATATAATAGCACATCCAGCTAGGGCAGGATTCAATTAATTGCATATGAAATATTTATAGCAAGGCTCTGTATTTATATCCAGCTCGTATGCAAGAGACCTTCTCATTAGCTTGTGTGGAAAGTGGAAGCTGATTTTTATGCCGTCGCAGTCATTCTGAATTAAAATCCAATTAGTCCAATAATCCTGTGAATGTTATGAAATTACTAAAAACACCCCATTAAGGTGATCGCACGCAATCTAAACCAAAAGCAAGGATACAATCAGTCACCGGTGTTTATATATGTCTATTCAGCCACATGATCACTCCATGTATACAGCTGACCAGGGAACGGAAAATATCTCTGCTGCTAATAGCAACTAGTCAGGATTTCATTTAAAGAAAAGGTCAGCTGGAATCAAGTTATTTTGAATGACATTTCTAATTTTCTTTCTTCCAGTATTTACAAATTACTCCCTGTATTTTATGTTAGCGCTGGTACTGAATTTTAGTTGAAGTGCTCAAGGATGGGCAATTTTTCAAATGCAGGTTACTCGGAGGAAAAACAGTATGTTAAAGTTGTACCAGTAAGCTCTACTAACATGCAACCACAAAATTGCAGGTACAAGAACAAAAAAAAATAAAAAATCAGCACTTACAATGCTTGCTGTTTTTCTCTTCCATAAATATTTTTTATGCAGCTGTCAGGGGAGGAGCGAAGAAGAATTATATGGACAGATTTGAGTGTGCTGGGGTTGCTGACATCACATCCAAGATGCAAGCTAACAATAACTAAAATGATACAAGTAGATAAAACTGGGACTTGGCAACACAGAACTGAACTTCAGATGAAGATACATAGTAATATAAACGCACATATAATCTTATGGAAAGCTTTATTTAGAAATAATGGGCCTGATTCGAACGTACTAATACATTTTCATAGCAGACTTTTATGATGGAAAACTGCTTCTTTATCCTTTTTGGAATGCTATGAATGTGGTATGGGTCATGGGCTGCTTAAAGCCAGCACCTATCAGGCAGTTGAGCAGGAGGTATAGTGTAGGAATGAGCTGAACACCCCCCGGTTTGGTTTGCACCAGAACATGCGAACAGACAGAAAATATGTACGAACATGCGAACCCTATTCAAGTCTATGGGACACGAACATGAAAAATCAAAAGTGCTAATGTTAAAGGCTTATATGCAAGTTATTGCCATAAAAAGTGTATGGAGACCTGGGTACTGCCCCAGGGGACATGTATCAATGCAAAAAAAAGTTTTAAAAACAACCGTTTTTTAAAAAGCAGTGATATAATAATGCTTAAAGTGAAACAATAAAAATGAAATATTCCTCTAAATATCATGCCGGGGGGGGTTCCCCTTAGTCTGCCTGTAAAGTAGCGCATCTTTTCAATGTTTATTATATTACCACAGCAAAATTAAATTTTATTACAGTACCACAGCACAATTACATTTTATTACAGTACCACAGCAAAATTACATTTTATTACAGTACCAAAGCAAAATTAAATTTCTAAGGAAAAAATGTCATTTAAAATTGCTTGCGGCTGTAATTTATTGTCGGCTCCCGGTAATATAGATGAAAAAATATTGAAAAAAATGGCATGCGGTCCCCCCTCCCCAGTCCATACCAGGCCTGGAGGAGAAAAATAAAAAAAATGGCGTGGGGGTCCCCCCTAAAATCCATACCAGACCCTTATCCGAACCATACCAGGCCGATTGCCCTCAACATGGGGAGGGTGCTTTGGGTCCTGATGGGGACAAGAGCCTCATCCTCACAACCCTTGCCCGGGACAAGCTTCAGGTCTGGTATGGATTTTAAGGGGAACCCAGCGTCAATTTTTTTTAACAAAATGGCGTGGGGGTCCCCCCAAAATCCATACCAGACCCTTATCCGAACAAGGGCCTCACCCCCACAACCCTTGCTCTGTGGTTGTGGGGGTCTGCGGGCGGGGGGCTTATCGGAATCTGGAAGCCCCCTTTAACAAGATACCGCCCCCCCATGTGAATGGCTGTGACAGGGGAAGCCATTTTTTTTTTAAATAAGGGAATTGTCAAAAACAGTTTTTACTTTTTTGCCACGTTTTTGGTGAATGGGTACAATGTTTTTTTTTTTTTTTTTTAAATGGTGTGGGGGTCCCCCCCAAAATGCATACCAGACCCTTATCCGATCAAGCTCGTCCCCTCAAAGCACCTTGTCCCCATGTTGATTGGGAAAAGGGACTCATCCCCACTACCCTTGCCCGGTGGTTGTGGGGGTCTGCGGGTGGGGAGGCTTATTGGAATCTGGAAACACCCTTTAACAAGGGGGCCCCTAGATCCCACCCCATGTGAATGGCTGTGACAGCTGTTATATAGGCAAGGGCAGGGCCACCCGGTGATGTAACTGGGTGACCCAGCCCCTTTTTGATATCACGTGACATCAGAGGGGGGCAAGGTTACCCATTTACGTCACCGGGTGGCCCCGCCCTTGCCTATATAACAGCTGTCACAGCCAAGAGACAGCAGTCGGCAGGAGGCCTCCGATCGATTGAAGATGGGTGAACATAGCGGGACACTTTTTTTTGGTGAATGGGTAGGGGTACAATTTTGGCGTGGGGTTCCCCTTAAAATCCATACCAGACCTGAAGGGCCTGGAGTGAAGTGAAGATTCTGGAGTGGCCATCTCAATCTCCTGACCTCAATATCATTGAGCCACTCTGGGGAGATCTCAAACGTGCAGTTCATGCAAGACAGCTCAAGAATTTACAGGACCTGGAGGCTTTTTGCCAAGAGGTTTGGGCCACTTTACGAGTAGATAAAGAGCCTCATCCACAAATACCACAAAAGACTTCAAGCTGTCATTGATGTTAAAGGGGGCATTACAAGGTATTAAAGTAGAGGGCCACCCTGAAAAAAAAAAAAAAAACTTCATAAAAATGTTAATAAAAATTTAAAAGGAAAAAAAAAAAAAAAAATATTTTTTTACTTACCAGAAATTGCTGTTGCTAGGCAGATCGTCCTAATCTGCCTCTTCTTGTTCCGCGGAGCTGTTCGGTCTTCTGCTCCTAGCGCCGTCTTCTACTGAATGGGGCGCGGTGTGTTATGGGAACTGTGTGTCCCACAACACAACGTGTTTCCCATTCACAAAGCGCTGCGCGACTCGCGCATGCGCAGTAGGAAACAGGCAGTGAAGCCAGCAAGGCTACGCTGCCTGTTTCCCTTAGGTGGAATGGCGGCGCCGGGAACCGAGACCCGAGGGACATCGCAGGCACCCAGGACAGGTAAGTCTGCTTATTAACCCCTTCATTACCCGGCCATAGTCATATGACGCCCACAAGGTGGATCTCCCATCCTGGGTGGGCGTCATATGGCGTCCTACCATTCCCGGCCGCCTAGGGGGCACGCGTGCGCCCGCGGCGTCGCTCGGGACCCGGTGTGCGTGCCCGGCGGCCGCGATGTCCGCCGGGCACCCGCGATTGCCCGTGGAAACAGCGGGACCGTGCGGCACCGTGGAGCTGTGTGTGTAAACACACAGCTCCACGTCATGTCAGTGGAGAGGAGACCGATCATGTGTTCCCAGTACGGAGGAACACCAATCGGTCTCCTCCCCCTGTGAGTCCCCTGCCCCCACAGTTAGAATCACTACCTTAGGGAACATATTAACCTCTGCAGTGCCCCCTAGTGTTAACCCCTTCCCTGCCAGTCACATTTACACAGTAATCACTGCAATTTTATAGCAACGATCGCTGTGTAAATGTGAATGGTCCCAAAAATGTGTCAAAAGTGTCCGAAGTGTCCTCCGCAATGTCGCAGT
The DNA here is from genome assembly GCA_028564925.1 of Lithobates sylvaticus. Taxonomy (NCBI): domain Eukaryota; kingdom Metazoa; phylum Chordata; class Amphibia; order Anura; family Ranidae; genus Lithobates; species Lithobates sylvaticus. Next base: position 205,006,235 of record CM053030.1, on the reverse strand, counting down.
CACAAAAAAAAAATCGCAGATCGCTGCCATTACTAGTAAAAAAAAAATGCAATAAATCTAGCCCCTATTTTGTAGACGCTATAACTTTTGCGCAAACCGATCTATATATGCTTATTGCGATTTTTTTTACCAAAAATATGTAGAAGAATACGTATCGGCCTAAACTGAGTAAAAAAATTGTTTTTTTTAAAAAAAATAGGATATTTATTATAGCAAAAAGTAAAAAATATTGTGTTTTTTTTCAAAATTGTCGCTCTTCTTTTGTTTATAGCGCAAAAAATAAAAACCGCAGAGGTGATGAAATACCACCAAAAGAAAGCTCTATTTGTGGGAAAAAAAAGGACGTCAATTTTGTTTGGGTGTAACGTCGCACGACCGCGCAATTGTTAGTTAAAGCGATGCAGTGCCGAATCGCAAAAAGTGCTCTGGTAAGGAAGGGGGTAAAATCGCCCGGTGCTGAAGCTACAAACACTGTAGCTTATGCGGCGTACACACGATCGGAATTTCCGATGGAAACAGTCCGATGGGAGCTTTTCATCGGATTTTCCGACCGTGTGTATGGTCAACGGTCTTTTTCTGTCGGAATTTCCGACGGACTTTGAATTGAGAACCTGTTCTCAATTTTTCCGACGGAAAACCTTTCTATCGGATTTTCCGATCGTGTGTAGGCAATTCTGACACGCCAAAAATCACGCATGCTCAGAATCCACTACGAGACGGAACCGCTCGGTCTGGTAAAACTAGCGTTCGTAATGGAGCTAGCAGATTCTTCACACTGGGTTTTTTTTAATTCTTCAATGCGCCGCTCATTCTCTTCTTTATAATGCTAGAAGAATGAAGTGGTTTTGCTGCTCATATTCACACAGAGTTTTTACAAACGTATTTCTTTATTATTTCTTGGTCTCTCCAGAATAATATTTATATTAGAATTTAAGCCAGATCTGCATGAAATAGATATCATTTTTTAAAGTGTTTTTTTTTCTTTAATAAGAATATTTGTATTATTGTATTATTTTCTCGTGCTCTCCTTTTTTTTAATGTTATGTTTCCACAACACCATTATTCTGTATTATTTGTAAACCTGTTTGTTGTTGGTGTCCCCTGTTAATTTTGACATTGTATTTTTGAAATGTACCTGCCTACTCCCCCAAAATAAATTGATTTGCTATTTGTAGAAAAACACATAGGCAAGTATTTTCTGAAAACAAAATAAAAATGTATTTCACATCATAATTACAAAATAAAGATAAAGGCAACGCAGGAGAAATTGCTTCAATTTGTGAAGACCCGGGTCCCCAAGGCAGACATCAAAAAAACTGGTAGCTGAGAAGTCCATAGAAAAAGGAGTACAATGAGGTCCAGGAGTCCCAGAGAACCGGAGCAGCAGCAGATGGTATATGTACCCAGTCTGTGGTCCTACAACAGGCTGTGGGTTCTTTGAGACGTGAAGGCAGGGGATCACTTCCTGGTCTTCCGTAGAGCCTTCCGTGCAGCCTTCCGTGCAGCCTTCCCTGCAGCCTTCCATGGAGGCTGTGGCTCTGGAGGTGGCATTGTGGCAGGAGGAGGAGGAGGAGGAGGATGGGGGAGAGAACATAGGTGTTGGTTGTCCGACATTTCCCCACTCAACCCCTTGTGTATAGTATCAAAAATTATTCTTTCACACTTTCGCCGTTGGCCCTCCTCTATCTGTTGCAAATTAGAGGCAATATACATGCCATAGGCCTCTGTAGCATCAAGGGGGGATCTGAGGGACTCATTAGCCTCCCTGATCAGGGCCAGTGCTGCCTCCTCTGCTTTTGTGCCCTTCCTCTGGCGTTTGTAGGGAAGGATGAGGGGAGGAATCTGCGATTGTGTGTGACTGGGCCCTGCCACCTCCTGGGTGACACTTCCCCCTGCCTCCTCCTGTGTGCCACTAGCCAGAGCCTCGTCCTGGCTGAGGTCATCCTGTGTATGAAAAAGGGACATAGTTTTAGTTGTTTGTTCATCAAACACACACAATTTTCAGCTCATGACTGTTGCAAATTTAATGTTAATAAATAGAAAAGACTATCATTGTGAGCCCAGCATTTTCCCTTCTTGTCCTAATCTTTTTTTGCCCACTTCTGTCTCTAAATATGTGAAACACTTTTTGTTACTTCATTCATTTATTAGCAATAATAACATCTACTTACCAACAATCTTTTTTTTGCACAGATAAATTATGTATAAAAAAAACCTATACCTGGCTCCATCTGGGCTCCTCAATCTCCTCCTGTATGGCAGGCCCAGGTTGGTCCACAGATGCCTCAGCTTGGGTAGAGGGAAGGCTGGAGGGAAGGCTGGTTGGAAGGCTGGAGGGAAGGGGTGCCGGAAGAGTAGAAAGTGATTCCCTGCCCTCCATCTGGTCATCTATGAACCTCATCCTGCTGTAGTACCACAGACTGGGTACATACACCTTATCTGCTGCTACTCCGGACCTCAGGGACTTTTGGACCTTCTGGTACTCCTTCTTATAGGTGCTTCTCAAGCTACCAATTTTTGCCTCAACAAATTTGATGTCTGCATCGGGGACCCGGGTCTTCACAAATTGAAGCAATTTCTCCATCGTTGCCCTCCTAGCTGGCTTATTGTGGTACAAGGGGTTTTTCACCTCCCAGAGATTTCTCATATTCCTGTATTTATCTATGAATTCCCCAAGGAATTCGGGGTCCTTAAATGGCAGCATTTTCTCTGCAAGACCAAACAAAATACAAAAATAAAAATCTCAGGATAATCTTTCAACACAATATAGGCATCAATCTAGATTCAGTATAGGCCGCACATGACTCCAAAAAGTTTCAAATCTTACCTTCGTTTTAACGTTCGTCGTTGTTCGACGTTCTTTGTGGCGTCCGTTCCTCCTTCCCGTGCACACAGAACGTAGTTACGACACACACGTGTTTGAAGCTTTATATACACTGCGCATGCGTGAATCTCCGCCCACGTCGGCCGCCCCTGACGTTCTTTCTAGAATATTCGCCGCCCAGTCTCTTTCGTTGAGGTGGGAGCGGAACATGGCGGACACACAGCAGGTGCATAATAAGAGCAGTAACGAGGAGGAGGATAGCCCGGAGCCTGAAACGTCACGATCGAGGAGGAGATTTAAGGCCTCAAATATGTCCTTTGTGGAGATGATGGAGATGGTGGACATCTTGAGGAGCAACGACTATGATGGGAATTACGGTCCGTACCCCAACCCAAATATGAGAAAGGCCAAGATCATGACTAAAGTTGTGAAGAGTCTGTACAGTAATTTTGGGGTACGACAAACGAAGGATCAACTGAGGAAACGATGGTCGGACCTCAAATTAAGGGAGCACGATCAGTACAAGAAGATCAAGAAAGTGCTTAGAAAAAGTAAGTATATTATGTCGTGTGTACCTATTATTATTAATATTGCATGCTGCGCCATGTGTTTTCCCCTAATAAGGTCTTGTACACTCCAAAATGGCTACTTTCATGGTCATACGCAGTAATCGTTCGTTGTAAACCTCGTTCCTTTTCCAAAATACGATGTTTTCACAGATAAATGATTAAATACTGTAGGGCCTTCAATTTTTAACATTTATCCAAAAGAGTTTTTAGGACATTGTTGTCTAGATGTGTTTGAACCTAGAAGGAATATCAATCTTCATTCAGTGTAATGTATGTAGAGGACACTCTGCAGCTGTTTACAAATCTGGACTTAGGTGCACATTTTAGGGTGTCAAACACAGGTACTCCAGTGGATACTTTGGGGTGTCTCCAGGTGGGAAAATTATCCAAAAAAGGTAAGTATTCCAGCCTTAGGAATTAAGGGAATAAATCATGTGTTCAGCTTGGAATTCTGCCCAAACAGACAATTGTCCCCCACTTCCAAGCAATGTTTATCATTCATATTTGTTGGCTCAAATATCTGTGTGCTAAGTATACCTTTTGTTTTATTCTCATAGGGGAGCAAAGAATCGGGAAATATCATGTCCCCAGGGATCGGCCATCTCCGGAACCGAGGTCACCACCAGAGTATGAGGATGTGGAGGAAGGAGAAGTGATTGAGACCACAACAGGTGAGTGTCTGACACCCCAGATTCAGGTAATCAGACATGTATGCCTGCCTATTTATAATACATGGTGTGTTTTTTTTATTTTTAGGTGAAGTACAGGTTGTGGAAGAACAGTCACAGTCACATCATTTCACCACTGACAGTGCCCAAAGGCTAATCCAGGACATAATGTTTTGTAGTCAGGATTTAGAGATTATTCTGAAAAAAACTAGGGATATTGAAGTTAAACTTAAAAACATGATTGATGTCCTTGGGAGAATCTAATTTTTCACAAAATGTCCAACCTTTTATTTTTGCTGTTTAAAAGTTTACAACATTTTCAAAAGCCTAATTTTGAAGATGCACACAGTATGTCAACATGTGCTATCTGCCATCAGGGGATATCAATGTACGCGTTTTGTGCCTGCAACCCCTTCCTCAAAACTCAATTCGGTGAGAGGAAGGGGTTGCACCCCCAAAACACATACATTGATCCCCCATGATGGGAGATAGCACATGTTGACATTAGGCATGGGATCAGGATGTAAATCCCCAGTTTGCCAGAGAATTTGTGTGCATCTTCAAAATTAGGCTTTTACAGGGGTCACTGCACCCCATCTGATGAAGGCAAGATCCACACATTTTGGACAATGTAATGTGTGATCTTGGCTTCAAAAGTTTTTCTACGTATAACTTTGTTATGCACCAGAGTTGTGTATTTTATTTTTGGAAACATGGCTGTTTATGGCAAGCAGGCACAAAAGCAGAGCTGATTTAAACAAGCCAGGGATGAGAGGATCCAGGGAGCTTTGATGCATGCACATAATGGCACGGCAATAGTGATGCTCATTTGGAGGTATTGTACCGATAATAGAAGAATGTTTCCTGTGAGAGCATTTTTGCAGGAAAAAAAGACATTTAAAATCACTCGCGGCTAAATTTTAAAGTGTTGTAGAATGGAAATTATTTTAACGAAAATGCAGCACAGTGTCTGCGCTCACTTACATTGTTGGATGCATAAATTGATAGAAGGCAAACTTCAGGTCTGGGATGGATATTAAGGGGGACCCCAGCCAAAAAAAAATACAAAATTACCAGACCCGCTGGGATGGTTAGCAAAAAAAAGCTGGTTCCAAGCACCAGCGTGCACCGCAGGAAAGGAGGGGGGGACGAGAGCGGCCCCCCTCCTGCCTGAACCGTACCAGGCCACATGCCCTCAACATTGGGAGGGTGCTTTGGGGTCCCCCCAAAGCACCTTGTCCCCATGTTGATGAGGACAAGGGCCTCTTCCCCACAAACCGTGCCCGGTGGTTGTGGGGGTCTGCGGGCGGGGGGCTTATCGGAATTGGAAGCCCCCTTTAACAAGGGGACCCCCAGACCCCCCCCCTGTGTGAAATGGTAAGGGGATACAAAATTACCCCTACCATTTCACCAAAAAAGTGGCAAAAATTGTAAAAATGACAGGAGACGGTCTTTGACAATTCCTTTATTAAAATCTTCTTTCTGCTTTCTTCTGGTCTTCCTTTCTTCATCTTCTCCTTCCGTCATCTTCTCCTTCCGTCATCTTCTTCCTTCGATTCGCTTCTTCTTCCTCCGGTCTTCTCGTCCTTCTCGTCCGGCGTCGTCCTTCTCGTCCGGCATCGTCGTCTCTTCTCGCAGGCCGCCCTCGCAATGGGAGGCTCCCCTCTGTGAGGCTCGCTCCGCTGACAGGTCTTTTATAACGAAGGCACCTGGTGACCCCGCCCCCTGACGTCATGGGGAAAGCCATAGGGAATTCCACATGACGTCCCCATGCGTCAGAGGGGGGCGGGGTCACCAGGTGCCTTCGTTATAAAAGACCTGTCAGCGGAGCGGAGCCTCACAGAGCGGGAGCCTCCATTGCGAGGAGCGGCCTGCGAGAAGAGACGACGATACCGGACGAGAAGGACGACCCGGAGGTTTTAAAGAAGACCGGAGGAAGAAGAAGCGAAACGAAGGAAGAAGACAATGGAAAAGAAGATGACGGAAGGAGAAGATGAAAGAAAGGAAGACCAGGTTGTGGGGGAAGAAAGAAGAAAGAAGAAAGAAGATTTTAATAAAGGAATCCCCCCAAAGACCGTCTCCTGTCATTTTTACCATTTTTGTCACCTTTTTTGGTGAAATGGTAGGGGTACTTTTGTACCCTTTTACCATTTCACACAGGGGGGGGGCGCGGGATCTGGGGGTCCCCTTGTTAAAAGGGGGCTTCCAGATTCCTGATAAGCACCCCGCCCGCAGACCCCCACAACCCCACCGGCCAGGGTTGTGGGGAAGAGGCCCTTGTCCTCATCAACATGGGGACAAGGTGCTTTGGGGGGGACCCCCCCAAAGCACCCTCGGGGAGGGTGGCCGTTCTCGTCCTTAAAACGAATAGGTTTCCTGCACGGCTGTATGTAACGTAACCCCAATTTTTTGGGGTGAGAATGCAAAACTTGTTATTTTTGTAAAAAAAAAAACATGTGAATGTGTACGGAGTAAAAAAAAATATTTTTTGCTCAACAATGTGTGCCTTCTTCTTTCAATACCATTTCTTGGTGTTTAAATTGGTGTTTACAGTGACAATGGGTGTTTAGATAATAATGTGCAAACCACTTGGCACTACAAGTGCACTAGGAGACACAAACAAAAAAAAAAACACAAGCAGGAAATTCAAAGCAAGATTTTTAAAGATAATTAAAGGTCAAATTTATTGAAGCACTGCTGGCAAAGCAATGGCCCCCCTCCCCGAAAAATAGTCAGAATAATTTTCCCGCACTTCACGGGCGCTTTGGGGGGGCAAGCCAGGACGGGCCGCTTCCAGGGACGTGAGTGATTGTAGCCCAGCGTCAGGCCCAAGTGTTACCACATAATTTGGGTTTGTCCGTTTAAAAAAATTGTGCAAGATGCAACATGATACCACGATGGTGTTCAGTTTATATTCCGCAATATTTATGGCCGTTTGGAACAGGCGGAATCGGCTGGCCAGAATACCAAACGCATTCTCCACGACTCTTCTGGCTCTGGCCAGCCGGTAATTAAATACCCTCTTCTCCGGGGTGAGGGTCCTCTGGGTGAACGGTCGCATCAAATGGTTAGCCAAACCAAACGCCTCATCTGCCACGAAGACAAACGGGAGTCCCTCGACATTCTCCTCCGGGGGTGGCAATCCCAAGCCACCACTCTCGAGACGTCGGTAGAACTCCGTCCGGCAAAAGACTCCTCCATCCGACCATTCCGCCCCACGTCCACATATAGGAACTCATAGTTCGCCGCCACCACCGCCATCAACACGATACTATTGAACCCCTTATAGTTGATAATAGTATGACCCCGAATGGGGTGGTGGGACGATGTGGACATGCTTCCCATCGATTGCCCCTCCGCAGTTCGGGAAATCCCACCGCTGGGCAAACTGGGAGGCCACAGTCTGCCATTCCTGTGGCGTGGAAGGAAACTGTGGAGTCAAACAAGAAAAATATAATTAGTACATTTGATAATAAACATTACAAGCAGATTATACACAAACATTGTTGGCAAACATCAGTATAACATTTCTTGTAGTATTTAAAGGCTAAAATATAAGGTCCACTTATCAGATTCCTCCCCCCTCTGATGGCCCCTTGTAAATATTTTAGGGGGGGAGGTATTTTTTTAGACAGGTAACCACCCTCTCCACTACGTAATGGAGTAACAAAGTAATGTGTGATAGTTTGGCCAGCCCCTCCTTCATTACACTATTGGCAGCCCACTGGACAGGTAAAAAAAAAGGAAAATGGAAGCACATTTTTGGATTCTGCTATTACCTATCACAATAATAATAGAAGGAGAAGAATTAAAACAGTAGCATTTGAAAGTATTGAGGCAGGCCCTGGCACTACATGCTTTGAAAAATTCATCCATAAATATGACCACTATAGAGGTAGGTATAGTGTGTATTGGGTTTGGCAAAGTCAGCACATAGAGGATTGGTATCAGCTGACTGAGCAGTTGGGGGGGGGGGGGGTTCAAAAAAGATTTGGGGCACCACAAAACAAAGCCTCAGGCCCTCTGCATTAATTTAAGGACAACTATAAAACATTTGTACACATTTTAGGGGGTGTTTAGGGTAAAGCATTACAATGGAGCTGACAAAATACATTGTAAAGTGACTAGACTATAGGTATATATGGGCCCCAGATAGCATGCTGGGGGGGGGGGGGGGGGTAAGTGAAGGCAAATATGCATGAAGGACAAAAAAGGAACATACAAAAATCCAACATGCATGAGGACAAAGGGGCACAGCATATTACAGCATATTACAGCATATTGAAATCCTGGTAATTAGGGAACGAGTAAAGAAATACAATACGTTAGCAAACAGTAAATACATAGAATGTGATGTTAAAGAATACAACTTACCCTCATATAGTCCTTCTGCAGGACCTGGATGATGGCAGAACAGGTCTCTGGAATAATGATCCCCAGAGCCTGGGGGGAGATGCCTGTCGAGAACTTGAGGTCCTGCAGGCTTCTCCCTGTCGCCAAGTACCGCAACTATCCTCTGCTCCGCAGTGATGGCTTGCCGCATGCAGGTATCCTGCCTGGTAATATAAGGGGACAGGAAAGCCAACAGACGGTGAAAAACGGGGTCCGTCATCCTGAGATAATTCCTGAAATCATCAGGGTTATTCTCACGGATCTCACGAAGCAGAGGCATGTGCGAGAATTGGTCACGCTGGAGCAACCAATTCTTGGTCCACAAACTTCTCCTCGCCCTGTTCATGGACCGGGCTTGTGTCAAAGTAAGAACCCCAACACCAAGCCCCCGCACAGCACGAACTCTACGACGAGTATGTACACGTAACCGCTTCTAAACGGTCGGCTGATCAGAACGGACTAAAGAAAGCACTGATAAACAGCAAGGCCTGAAAGAACGAAATGCAAATCAAGCAACGAGCGGACAATAAGCACTGAAAATCAAAGCGCACTATAAATAAATATATAGGCCGCAAAGACAAACAAATGCGAACTGACTACACGCACTGATAAGCAAATACGCACCGACAAGCACAAACTGTAGAGCAGGAACGATCTGAAGCACAAGTCTGAAAAAACACGAATCGTCTATAGCGAAACTCCTACTAACACGCGATAAACACGAGATCAGCAGAAGGAGCCCGGGTGCCGGACATGGTGCTGAACTTTCCTTTTATGGTCTCGTCGTACGTGGTGGACGTCACCGCGTTCTTGGCGGTCGGAATTTGGTGTGATCGTGTGTAGGCAACACAGCTTGAGCGGAATTCCGTCGGAAAAACCGACACAGTTTTTTCCGACGAGAATTCCGATCGTGTGTACGCGGCATACAAATGAAATAAAGCCAAAGTAATCAAGAAACCCCTTTTATTTACTGATTCCTAAAAAAAAAATTACAAACAGCTGACAAATGTACATGAATCTCTCAGTATAAGCCCCCTATACATAGCCACACTCATTTTACTAGAGGGAGGGAAAGCTTTAGAGGCCAATTTAAATAGGCTGCAGGGCAAGCATGCTGATTTCAGAGTTGAACTACAAGCTGGGGTGTGTCCAATATCAAGCTTTATGGTGCAATGAAGTTTGCACAAGGTGTCTTACAAATTGAAGAATCTCACTTTGCTGTCTGGCAGGAGTGCCTGGATCACAAGACTGGCTGGAGAAAATTATAAATCATTTAACAGATAAAAATGGTTCTTGTATAGGATAAGTATTTTAGCATTAAGCTTTTACACAGAAATTCAGAATTAATTAAGGACATCTGGGCATTATCACCATGCAAAGAATAAAATGGCCTGTAAAATACAGGATGACATTTTCTTGGGACACTAGGGAGCTTACATGAACTTCAAACTTTATTACTAGCAAGTTGGACCAGACCAAAACATTTGTAAGCCTTTTTATTAGATAGACTTTGAGTGGAGCCATTTCCTTTTTCATTCATTAAGGAGCCATAATCATAAAATTACACGATCAAATAAACATGTAAGCAAAATTCATGGATAGATATGCAAAGGTTTCAATAAAAGCAGTAGGATAAATCTCAGTAAGGCCCCTTTCACACGAATGGACCGATCTGGTCCACCTGTCGGTTTTTCAGGTGTACACAATTGAACCCTCCATTATTCTCTATAGAGCCGCGGATGTAAACGGATATGTGTCCGTTTACACTTGCCGACATCCAATCTAATCCACTAAAAACAAATGAATGTGGATCCATTCCCCATCCATTTAGCAGATCGGATCGGATGGCAGTTGGCTGTAAACATACAGGCAGTCCTTTTACATCTGACCATCCATAGAGGAGAGCAAGCTATGTCTGTGTGAGCGGAGCAGACATAGGACCAGCCATCCGCCTGCTCAGCGGGGATCAGCGGACAGATCCATGGAGTCTGCTCCATGAGAAAGGGTACTTATTTAAATGTATGAGTATTTTTGTATATTACATTGTAATATGTTATTATAAGCTATTTCACTCTATATGTCGTATATAACACATTTATATATTTTTTTTACAGTTGTCCTAGCTTCATAACAGAATGAGAAAGAAACATTGGGGGGGGGGGGGGGGGGATTTATTAAAACTGGAGCATGCAAAAGCTGGTGCAGCTCTGCATAGAAACCAATCAGATTCCAGGTTTTATTGTTAAAGCATAATTGAACAAGCTTGTAATGGTAGGATGGTGGTTGTTTGTCATGTCCTTCTTGTTTCCCTCCTCGTTGGGCACCAAGCAAGGGTTATGTGAGAGGCCTACCCCAGGGTAGGTTCTTCTGGGCTATGCTAAGCACCTTGTACAGGGTCACTTTACTACACACATGCACCTTTGCTTTTTTGCCATCTTCATCAATACCCTAGGACAATGCAAAGGCTGCTGTGGGAGAATATTCAACCTTAAGGTAGACCCAGGGAGGGCCCAACCATGGGACCCAGTGGGACCATTGTCCCAGGCAGCACTTGAAGAGGGGTGGCAGCCGTGGGCCGACGGGGGAGTGAGCGGGCGGGCAGCTCGGTGGTTGAGTGAACTCCTACATAAATGTATAGAGTGATGACATGTCATCTTTATACTCCTATACATGTATAGAGCCATGACAGGTCCCCTTTATACTCCTATACATGTATAGAGCCATGACAGGTCCTCTTTATACTCCTATATACATGTATAGAGCCATAACAGGTCCTTTTTATACTCCTATAAACATGTGTAGAGCCATGACAGATCCTCTGTATACTCCTTTATACATGTATAGAGCCATGACAGGTCCTCTTTATTCACCTATATACATGTATAGAGCCATGGCAGGTCCTCTTTATACTCCTATACATGTAGACCGCCATGATGGGTCCCCTTTAGTTATCATGATATAAAATAAAGTGGGGGCCTTTTGGTGGGCATGATTTTTTTGGGGGATTTCATTTCATTCTTGGTCCCAGACAGCACAATGTCTTGGGCCAGCCCTGGGTAGACCTCTAAACTTAGAGCTGAACGTGCACCACGTACACTTGCACCACAAATCTCCTCCAGTTAACTGTCTGTACCATGTAAAATGTAAAGAAGAGAAGTTAATATAACCTAAATATTTTTAACCAATAATTGTGTCGCTAAGTGAAAAAATGATTAAATAATAACATTAATATTCCCAAATAAAGAAAAATAAGTTGGAATAAAAATAAACAGTGACTATTAGGATCCCAAATAAATTTCCAAGGGAAAAAATATAAGTTGAAAAAAGAGGTTATCAGTCACAATTTTCAAAGTCCACAGTGAAAACCCACAGTGAGAATTCAAAAACCCATAATCTTCCAAAAGAAATTCAAAACGATAGTGCCAAAACAGTCCAATTTGCATGTGAGAAAAGACTACACCTCCACCTTCCGGATTGTATTCTTACCAGAAAGTAAACCAAAATATGCAGTTGGCTTAAACCCAGCCTGGGCCTTTTAATGCACCTGGACACAGCAACTTTATGGGTATTCAATCACAACCGAAATGTGGCTCCGTATATGTGTTTCAAAAAGAAAATCAAAACATAGCGTAATATTGTCACACAAAAAATGAAAAAATATAAACCATAAATTTACACTTACAAAGTAGAAAAAAGAAGTAAGCAAAAAGAAACACCCAGTGATCCAAACGAACAACTGCAATGTGACCCAGCACCACACAGAGGGGCTTCTTACCAGAAATCAAGCCCAATATTGCAATAAATCTCCCAGGTTTAGGTTGTCAGATGGTTTACAATAAGGGATGGCAACTGTTTGGTCCCAGTCCTCAGCAGCGATCGGTAACCGTATCTCTTACATGTGGTAGTTCGTGTCAACCCAGAATTGAAGTGAAAGATCTGTTCTTGGGAAGCCACGGATGACTTTGCTTTGCCTTTTAGAACCTCATTCCCATCATATTTAGAATCTTGTCAACCTTGTTGTATCTTTGAATGGATTTTTAGATTACATCACTTCCTGTAGCTTGTATCAGTATTCACTTCCTGTTTGCCATGTAAAATGTACACCTTTTCTGTAATTTGCATTAAGGAGGGACATGCTGAACCAATGTCCACATCCACCTGTCCATCGTTTTCCACTACTTATCCCCAGTAATGGAGTGGGCCCCGCCGTGCACGTTGCGCAGTCTCCATATGTGCACTTGAGCTTCCGTACTTCTGTACAGGATGGGTACCTTTGCGGCACTAATCATCTCCCTTTGCTCTGGGAGACAGACAGTTGGTGGAAGGAGTGCTGACAACATCTCCCTTGCTGCTAGAGACCACTTGTACCACCTATAACAGGTACACGCTACCGACAGGCTGCTTGTTACACTTCCATTACTCTTGGCAACTACTTATGTCTTCACATTACTCCATTTCACATGAATGCCTTCAAACCCCAATGTGTTAAGACCCACTTGACAACGATATGTGTGCGGGTTACTTGCGATACACCCCTTTAGTAACTTCAGACCAGGAAAGGACAACAGTTCGATGTTTTACTTAGAAAAAGTGCAAAAATAAACATCCTACACTACAGTTCAATGTACAAATGTGCAAAGTTATTGCTGCGTCCCTACTCATAACTACAGGTTTGTGCTGCCCTGACATACCTGCAAAGGTGAAGTCCAAGCGACAGTCCTTCAGAGCCACACTCATGCAGATTTAGGTCCTTTGGAGGCATGCTCCAGTGTTGTTTTCTTCAGGGCACCCCAGGTTCCGAGGAATTCTTCTCCTCGCGGGTGTCATGCTCCATCTCACTCCCTATCATGCACTCTCATTAGGGATAAAACCCAAACTCTCCCGCCGGGTTCTCTGGCCAGAACTTAAATCTCTGCCCCCTTCCCAGGGCTACTGTCCCTTTTATATCACACATGACAGGTGGGCCGGGACCAGAGGAGAGCCCGCCAAAAGACCAAGGAACTGGGAAAGGCATTAACTTCTACCCTCCTGGCCAGGACAGCACCTAACTATTTCAACCTGCCCACAAGCTAAAGTTAGAAGCTGATTGGCTACCATGCACAGCTGCACCAGATTCTGAGTGCTCCAGTTTTAGTAAATCTCCCACATTGTATTGTATATCTAATAAACTTGCCCATTGGTATTATTGTGATGACAACATTAAACATGGTAGCATGACTATATCTATGTTTACTACTTATGAGTTTAACTGATCAATATTTTCTTTTGTATTTTATTTTGTAAGTCAGATCTTGAACAGTATTTCTAATGTAGCAATGAACCCTGAAGTCGCTGATGGATTTTCCATATTTCCCCACTGGTGACTTGACCTGTAACTGAAACCAAGCTCTCGCTGACTCACTTGCAGTTGCAATTTATTGGCTCAAATGTCTAGGGAGAGAGGGGGTCTAGGGAGAAGAATTCCCCTTCCCTTAGTAGTATCTTCTAAAATATTTTGACCTCTGCTAAAGGCAAATGAGATCTCCATGGACCAGATGGGCAGCTACATTTAAATACTTGTGGCCTCTGCCAAAGACCAGGTTAGGACTCTTAAAAACCCTTTCACAGGCAAGTTGTGAACCTTTAAGCCCAGATGGGCAACTATCTCAACAGAACTTCAGCTACAGCTTTCTCTTTGCAACTTCACCTTTCTCAGGCAGCATCCTAAGAAGGAAGGACTGGATGCTGCTAAACATATATCCTCACCAGGCAAAACCTGGTAGACAAGGGCTAGGCTACACACACATCCTCTCCAAACAGAACCTGGGAGGCAAGGGCCATTCTAGGTCTGACCAAATATCTATTGTGTTCCCCAGCTGGTATAAACTTCTCAGTGATGGGTCAGGGCAAAATAAATATTCATAAATCGATGTACTGCATCTCATCACTCTGTCTACTGGATAACATTCTCCAGAAGCTAGCAGAAGCAAACTATGCTCTTCGGCTTAGTAGAAACCTAATGATCCCACATAACATAAACATAGCTCAAGGTGGCCACAGCCTAGATCAGCCTTTCTTAACATTTTCAACACAGAGGAACCCTTGAAATAACTTTCCTGTCTCAGGGAACCCCTGCAGAAAATTACCATATGTAGCGGCCATAACCCTCAATGGGGCGGCCTTGACTTTTGGGCTTACCGGTTACCTTTCGCTTGGCTTGTTCTTCCATGTCTAGGGGTTCCCAGGGTTAGTACCCAAACACTTTGGATGCTGACACCATAAAAGTCCTTTAGAAAGGTTTTTATTTGCAGGGGTAACATCCAACAAACACAGTCTCGTATGGGAACAGAGGGCAAGGGTGAAGAAACTCAGGCACCTTGAACTGCTGACCCTTAGCAGGTCTTTAATGCAAAGCCCAGAGAGTAGCCTCTCGCAGCTGGGCTCTTCAAAGCTGAGCAATCTCTAACCAGAGATTATAACAGTACGCACTTTGATCCGGAACTTGCAAAGTCTCTGATCATGAATAAAGTCTCAACCGAGAATGAATGAGGAACCTTTTCTCAGTACCTGAATCGTTTCCTGTCTCCTTGGCAGTACTGCAAAACTGTGGATTCGTTAATGTCCTTAACAACCCAGCAACCAGGCACTTCTTGGGATGCCAGCTTGTTGGCCCTCCTCCGAAGAGTCCTCCCCCAGTCGCTTACACGAGCTGCGATGCCCCTCCAAGTTGAGAGCACACCCGGACACCTTGAATCCTCAATTAGTCACTGCGCCTCGGACCAGCCAGTTCCGAGACTCGGGAACAGATGGATCCTTTGCCCCAGACCAAGTGGTCTATGGGGCTAGTCAGAAGAACCATGTTGTGGGACAGCAGACGCTCCCAAGCCTGGGACCCCTCGCGGGAACTCAAGTCCATACTCTGTTGCCACCCGCTTGCTAAAGTCTCAGGGGCCTAAAGGGACCCGGTGATGATCGGGCAGTTCTATGAAACAGTAGACATGGGAACTGTCAAAAAATTTGTTTCGTTTAGTTTCGTCCCGTTTCGTATATAAAAAAATTCGTAATTCGTACTTCGTGTACGAAATTCCGTTCGAATTCGTACGAAATACGAAATTCGGACGAATCGTAATTTTTTTTCCGAATCGTTAGTAAAGTTACGAATCGTTACGAATCGTTACGAATCGTTAACGCGGCTAATGAATTGTTGGTTCTCATAACACAGAGAACAATTCGAATCCAACTACAAATATCGAATTTCAATTTCAAGTTACGAATCGTTACGAATCGTTACGAATAGTTACGAATCGTTAGTAAATCCAACTACCAATATCGAATTTCAACTAATTTGAACGAAATTATTATAGCAGATATAACAAATGAATTCGAATGAATTTGAATGACAAAGTGTCATTTTTGCAGAAAAAAAAGCGTAGGGGTCCCCCCAAATTCAATAACCAGGCCCTTCAGGTCTGGTATGGATATTAAGGGGGACCCCAGCCAAAAAAAAAAAAAAAAAAATGGCGTGGGGTCCCCCCCAAATATCCATACCAGACCCTTCAGGTCTGGGATGGATTTTAAGGGGAACCCCGGCCAAAAAATAAATAAAAAAATGGCGTGGGGTCCCCCTCAAAATCCATACCAGACCCTTTATCCGAGCACGCAACCTGGCAGGCCGCAGGAAAGGAGGGGGGGACGAGAGCGGCCCCCCTCCCGCCTGAACCGTACCAGGCCACATGCCCTCAACATTGGGAGGGTGCTTTGGGGTCCCCCCCAAAGCACCTTGTCCCCATGTTGATGAGGACAAGGGCCTCTTCCCCACAACCCTGGCCGGTGGTTGTGGGGGTCTGCGGGCGGGGGGCTTATCGGAATCTGGAAGCCCCCTTTAACAAGGGGACCCCCAGATCCCGGCCCCCCCCTGTGTGAAATGGTAAGGGGGTACAAAAGTACCCCTACCATTTCACCAAAAAAGGTGACAAAAATGGTAAAAATGACAGGAGACGGTCTTTGACAATTCCTTTATTAAAATCTTCTTTCTTCTTTCTTCTGGTCTTCCTTTCTTCATCTTCTCCTTCCGTCATCTTCTTCCATCGTCTTCTTCCTTCGATTCGCTTCTTCTTCCTCCGGTCTTCTCGTCCTTCTCGTCCGGTGTCGTCCTTCTCGTCCGGCATCGGCGTCTGTTCTCGCAGGCCGCTCCTCGCAATGGGAGGCTCCCGCTCTGTGAGGCTCCGCTCCGCTGACAGGTCTTTTATAACGAAGGCACCTGGTGACCCCGCCCCCCTCTGACGCATGGGGACGTCATGTGGAATTCCCTATGGCTTTCCCCATGACGTCAGAGGGGGGGCGGGGTCACCAGGTGCCTTCGTTATAAAAGACCTGTCAGAGCGGGAGCCTCCCATTGCGAGGAGCGGCCTGCGAGAAGAGACGCCGATGCCGGACGAGAAGGACGAGAAGACCGGAGCAAGAAGAAGCGAATCGAAGGAAGAAGAAGATGGAAGAAGAAGATGGAAGAAGATGCCGGAAGGAGAAGATGAAGAAAGGAAGACCAGAAGAAAGAAGAAAGAAAATTTTAATAAAGGAATTGTCAAAGACCGTCTCCTGTCATTTTTACCATTTTTGCCACTTTTTTGGTGAAATGGTAGGGGTACTTCTGTACCCCCTTACCATTTCACACAGGGGGGGGGCGGGATCTGGGGGTCCCTTGTTAAAGGGGGCTTCCAGATTCCGATAAGCCCCCCGCCCGCAGACCCCCACAACCACCGGGCACGGTTGTGGGGAAGAGGCCCTTGTCCTCATCAACATGGGGACAAGGTGCTTTGGGGGTCTCAGACCCCGAAACCATCCTCCCAATGTTGAGGGCATGTGGCCTGGTACGGTTCAGGAGGGAGGGGGGGCCGCTCTCGCCCCCCCCTCTTTTCCTGCGGCCTGCCAGGTTGCGTGCTCGGATAAGGGTCTGGTATGGATTTTATGGGGGACCCCACGCCATTTTTTTTTGGCTGGGGTTCCCTTAAAATCCATCCCAGACCTCAAGGGTCTGGTATGGATTTTGAGGGGGACCCTACGCCATTTTTTTTTTTTTTTTTGGCTGGGGTCCCCCTTAATATCCATCCCAGACCTGAAGGGCTTGGTTATTGAATTTGGGGGGACCCCTACGCATTTTTTTTATCAATGACTTCAATGAATGACTGTTCTCTGTATTACGGATCCGACAATTCATTTGCCGGCAATAGCCGCAAGTGATTTTAAATAGTTTTTTTTTCCTGCAAAAATGACACTGTGCAGGGACATTTCTCTATATTAGATATACTGAATCTCGAAGCATTCAAAGCATTCGTTATATCCGCTATTATAATTTCTTTCATATTAGTTGAAATTAGATATTTGTTAGTTACAATACAACATTCGAATTGTTCTCTGTATTACGGGAATCGGCAATTAGCCGCGAGTGATTTTAAATGTTTTTTTTTCCTGCAAAAATGACACATTGTACAGAGAGAGTTGTAAGCACAGGAAACATGACCCCATTCATAGGCATACTCTATAGTATATAGTATATAGAAGGGGGCATGTTTCCCGTGCTTACAACTCTCTCTGTACAATGTGTCATTTTTGCAGGAAAAAAAGACATTTAAAATCACTCGCGGCTAATTGCCGATTCCCGTAATACAGAGAACAATTCGAATGTTGTATTGTAACTAACAAATATCTAATTTCAACTAATATGAAAGAAAATTATAATAGCGGATATAACGAATGCTTCGAATGCTTCGAGATTCAGTATATCTAATATAGAGAACTGTTCCTGCAGTGTCATTTTTGCAGGAAAAAAAAACTATTTAAAATCACTCGCAGCTATTGCCGGCAAATGAATTGTTGGATCCGTAATACAGAGAACTGTCATTCATTGAAGTCATTGATAAAAAAATGCGTAGGGGTCCCCCCAAATTCAATAACCAGGCCCTTCAGGTCTGGGATGGATATTAAGGGGGACCCCAGCCAAAAAAAAAAAAAAAAAATGGCGTAGGGTCCCCCTCAAAATCCATACCAGACCCTTGAGGTCTGGGATGGATTTTAAGGGGAACCCTAGCCAAAAAAAATGGCGTGGGGTCCCCCATAAAATCCATACCAGACCCTTATCCGAGCACGCAACCTGGCAGGCCGCAGGAAAGGAGGGGGGGACGAGAGCGGCCCCCCCTCCCGCCTGAACCGTACCAGGCCACATGCCCTCAACATTGGGAGGATGCTTTCGGGGTCTGAGACCCCCAAAGCACCTTGTCCCCATGTTGATGAGGACAAGGGCCTCATCCCCACAACCGTGCCCGGTGGTTGTGGGGGTCTGTGGGCGGGGGGCTTATCGGAATCTGGAAGCCCCCTTTAACAAGGGGACCCCCAGATCCCGGCCCCCCCCCTGTGTGAAATGGTAAGGGGGTACAAAAGTACCCCTACCATTTCACCAAAAAAGTGGCAAAAATGGTAAAAATTACAGGAGACGGTCTTTGACAATTCCTTTATTAAAATCTTCTCTTTCTTCTGGTCTTCCTTTCTTCATCTTCTCCTTCCGTCATCTTCTCCTTCCGTCATCTTCTTTCATCTTCTTCTTCCTTCGATTCTCTTCTTCTTCCTCCGGTCTTCTCGTCCGGCGTCGTCCTTCTCGTCCGGCATCAGCGTCTCTTCTCGCAGGCCGCTCCTCGCAATGGGAGGCTCCCGCTCTGTGAGGCTCCGCTCCGGGTGACAGGTCTTTTATAACGAAGGCACCTGGTGACCCCGCCCCCCTCTGACGTCATGGGGAAAGCCATAGGGAATTCCACATGAAGTCCCCATGCGTCAGAGGGGGCGGGGTTACCAGGTGCCTTCGTTATAAAAGACCTGTCACCCGGAGCGGAGCCTCACAGAGCGGGAGCCTCCCATTGCGAGGAGCGGCCTGCGAGAAGAGACGCTGATGCCGGACGAGAAGGACGACGCCGGACGAGAAGGACGAGAAGACCGGAGGAAGAAGAAGCGAATCGAAGGAAGAAGAAGATGGAAGAAGATGACGGAAGGAGAAGATGACGGAAGGAGAAGATGAAGAAAGGAAGACCAGAAGAAAGAAGAAAGAAGATTTTAATAAAGGAATTGTCAAAGACCGTCTCCTGTCATTTTAACAATTTTTGACACTTTTTTGGTGAAATGGTAGGGGTACTTTTGTACCCCCTTACCATTTCACACGGTGGGCGGGGGGGGGGGGGGGCCGGGATCTGGGGGTCCCCTTGTTAAAGGGGGCTTCCAGATTCCGATAAGCCCCCCGCCCGCAGACCCCCACAACCACCGGCCAGGGTTGTGGGGAAGAGGCCCTTGTCCTCATCAACATGGGGACAAGGTGCTTTGGGGGGGACCCCAAAGCACCCTCCCAATGTTGAGGGCATGTGGCCTGGTACGGTTCAGGC
The DNA here is from genome assembly GCA_028564925.1 of Lithobates sylvaticus. Classification (NCBI taxonomy): domain Eukaryota; kingdom Metazoa; phylum Chordata; class Amphibia; order Anura; family Ranidae; genus Lithobates; species Lithobates sylvaticus. Next base: position 204,986,383 of record CM053030.1, on the reverse strand, counting down.
GGGAGGGGGGGCCGCTCTCGTCCCCCCCTCCTTTCCTGCGGCCTGCCAGGTTGCGTGCTCGGATAAAGGGTCTGGTATGGATTTTGAGGGGGACCCCACGCCATTTTTTTTTTTTTTTTTGGCCGGGGTTCCCCTTAAAATCCATCCCAGACCTGAAGGGTCTGGTATGGATATTTGGGGGGGACCCCACGCCATTTTTTTTTTTTTTTTTTTTTTTTTGGCTGGGGTCCCCCTTAAGCACTTTCAGACCGGACCATTATGCAGCCTAAAGACCAGAGGACTTTTTACAATTTCGCACTGCACTGGTTTAACTGGTAATTACGCGGTCATGCAATGTTGTACCCAAACGAAATTTGCGTCCTTTTTTTCCCACAAATAGAGCTTTCTTTTGATGGTATTTGATTGCCTCTGCGATTTTTATTTTTTGCGCTATAAACGGAAAAAGACCGAAAATTTAGAAAAAAAATGATATTTTCTACTTTTTGTTATAAGAAAAATCCAATAAACTCAATTTTAGTCATACTTTTAAGCCAAAATGTATTCAGCCACATGTCTTTGGTAAAAAAAATGTCAATAAGCGTATATTTATTGGTTTGCGCAAAAGTTATAGCGTCTACAAACTAGGGTACATTTTCTGGAATTTACGCAGCTTTTAGTTTATGACTGCCTATCTCATTTCCTGAGGTGCTAAAATGGCAGGGAAGTACAAAACCCCCCCAAATGACCCCATTTTGGAAAGTAGACACCCTAAGGAAATTGCTAAGAGGCATGTTGAGCCCATTGAATATTTTATTTTTTTTGTCCCAAGTGATTGAATAATGACAAAAAAAAAAAAAAAAATGTTTACAAAAAGTTGTCACTAAATGATATATTTCTCACACATGCCATGGGCATATGTGGAATTACACCCCAAAATAAATTCTGCTGCTTCTTCTGAGTACGGGGATACCACATGTGTGGGACTTTTTGGGAGCCTATCCGTGTACGGGACCAGGGGCGGGCTGGGCCGGGGGGCAGGGTGGAAATTTCCCCCCAGGCCGGTGCCTACATTATTTAAAACGGCCGCTGGCTGTTTGTCATTTTTTTTTTTTTTTTTTTTTTGGATGTCGGCCTTGGCGGCCGCCGATTGGCTAGCTGGATGCTGCAATGCCTTGTGGGAGATGTAGTACTGTCTGGCCAGCCGGTGATTGGCTAGCTGGATGCTGCAATGCCTTGTGGGAGATGTAGTACTGTCTGGCCGGCCGGCGATTGGCTAGCTGGATGCTGCAATGCCTTGTGGGAGATGTAGTACTGTCTGGCCGGCCGCCGATTGGCTAGCTTGATGCTGATGGCTGCTCTCACTGCATTGTGGGAGCAGCCCCTCCCTCCTCCACATGAATGGCTGGCAGAGGCTGGACCTGCTCTCTGAGCAGTCGGCTGGAATACAGGGAGTCTCCTGGGAGTCTGGGACCATCCAAGTAAGTGAGCTCCTCCTCCCTCCCCCTCTCTGCAGCCAAAGTTTTTTTTTTTTTTCTAGCAGTCTGTGCAGTACCTTGCCCTCCTAGCTGGTATAATGTGGGCTCACACTGGCATGCTGCAGTTTGGCTGCAGTGCTGATGTACTGGCAGTCTTCCTGCATGTTGCCCCCGGCCCCATAGAGGTTGCACATTTACTGTATGTTCTGTCCCTCAGACTTCTTTTAGGTGACACATTTTTGCTGCATTTTCTGAAAGTGCACCAAAGATGCAGCATGCAGGACGTTTTGTGCACTTTCAGAAAATGCAGCAAAAATGTGTCACCTAAAAGAAGTCTGAGGGACTGTGAAACCCGCCAGTACCCCCACACTGCAGCCCAACTGCAGCACATCAGTGTGAGCCCAAAGGCTTGTATTCACTTGTAGCAGGCACTGCCACTCCTCTGAAAAGTGATCCATGCTCAGGTCACTTTTCAGAGGCATTTGACAGGCAGTGAGGAGTTGATATCACATTTAATCCCTGCCTGTTTTAACCCCCGAAATGCCAGTCCCTGCAGGTAATGGAACGGTGGTTCACTTTGAACTCCACCTTATTTCCATTACTCTCTGTAGGTATTAGATGGGCTCTCACCTTTTTGTTCGCACATCTAATACCTAAGGGTACTTTCACACCGGGGCGGTAGTGGTAAAGTGCTGCTCATTTTAGTGGCGGTCTCTCTCTGTGCAGGCACTGTGAATTAGTCTCTCTCTCTCTGTGCAGGCAGTGTGAAGCGGTCTCTCTCTCTCTCTCTGCAGGCACTGTGAATTAGTCTCTCTCTCTCTCTGCAGGCAGTGTGAAGCGGTCTCTCTCTCTGCAGGCAGTGTGAAGCGGTCTCTCTCTGCAGGCAGTGTGAAGCGGTCTCTCTCTCTGCAGGCAGTGTGAAGTGGTCTCCCTCTCTGCAGGCAGTGTGAAGCGGTCTCTCTCTGCAGGCAGTGTGAAGCGGTCTCTCTCTCTGCAGGCAGTGTGAAGCGGTCTCTCTCTCTGCAGGCAGTGTGAAGCGGTCTCTCTATCTGCAGGCAGTGTGAAGCGGTCTCTCTCTCTGCAGGCAGTGTGAAGCGGTCTCTCTCTCTCTGCAGGCAGTGTGAAGCGGTCTCTCTCTCTGCAGGCAGTGTGAAGCGGTCTCTCTCTCTGCAGGCAGTGTGAAGCGGTCTCTCTCTCTGCAAGCAGTGTGAAGCGGTCTCTCTCTCTCTCTGCAGGCAGTGTGAAGCGGTCTCTCTCTCTGCAGGCAGTGTCAAGCGGTCTCTCTCTCTGCAGGCAGTGTGAAGCGGTCTCTCTCTGTGCAGGCAGTGTGAAGCGGTCTCTCTCTGTGCAGGCAGTGTGAAGCGGTCTCTCTCTGTGCAGGCAGTGTGAAGCAGTCTCTTTCTGTGCAGGCAGTGTGAAGCGGTCTCTTTCTGTGCAGGCAGTTTGAAGTGGTCTCTCTCTCTGTACAGGCAGTATGAAGTGGTCTCTCTCTCTCTCTCTGTGCAGGCAGTGTGAAGCGGTCTCTCTCTGTGCAGGCAGTGTGAAGCGGTCTCTCTCTCTGTGTGGGCAATGTGAAGCTGTCTGTCTTTCTCTGTGTGGGCAGTGTTAAGTGGTCTCTCTCTCTCTCTGCAGGCAGTGAGAAGCGGTCTCTCTCTCTCTGCAGGCAGTGAGAAGCGGTCTCTCTCTGCAGGCAGTGAGAAGCGGTCTCTCTCTGCAGGCAGTGTGAAGCGGTCTCTCTCTCTCTGCAGGCAGTGTGAAGCGGTCTCTCTCTGCAGGCAGTGTGAAGCGGTCTCTCTCTCTGCAGGCAGTGTGAAGCGGTCTCTCTCTCTGCAGGCAGTGTGAAGCGGTCTCTCTCTCTGCAGGCAGTGTGAAGCGGTCTCTCTCTCTCTCTGCAGGCAGTGTGAAGCGGTCTCTCTCTCTCTCTGCAGGCAGTGTGAAGCGGTCTCTCTCTCTCTCTCTGCAGGCAGTGTGACGCTGTCTCTCCTTCTCTCTGCAGGCAGTGTGAAGCTGTCTCTCCTTCTCTCTGCAGGCAGTGTGAAGCGGTCTCTCCTTCTCTGTGCAGGCAATGTGAAGCGGTCTCTCCTTCTCTGTGCAGGCAGTGTGAAGCGGTCTCTTTTTGTGCAGGCAGTGTGAAGTGGTCTCTTTTTGTGCAGGCAGTGTGAAGCGGTCTCTTTTTGTGCAGGCAGTGTGAAGCGGTCTCTCTCTCTGCAGGCAATGTCAAGCAGTCTCTCTCTCTGCAGGCAATGTCAAGCAGTCTCTCTCTCTGCAGGCAATGTCAAGCAGTCTCTCTCTCTCTCTCTCTCTGTACAGGGAATGTGGTATAGATGGATGGTGGGCTGATTCGGTGGTTCAATGGGCCACTTGACTGGACTTGCCCCCCAGGCCTAAGGCTGCCAGCCCTCCTCTGTACGGGACCCCGAAATCCAAGCACCGCCTTCAGGATTTCTAAGGGCGTAAATTTTTGATTTCACTCCTTACTACCTATCACTACCTATCACAGTTTTGAAGGCCATAAAATGCCAAGATGGCACAAAACCCCCCCAAATGACCCCATTTTGGAAAGTAGACACCCCAAGCTATTTGCTGAGTGGCATGTTGAGTCCATGGAATATTTTATATTTTGCCACAAGTAGCGGGAAAAATTACAAACTTTTTTATTTTTTTTTTTTTGCCCAAAGTTGTCACTAAATGATATATTTCTCACACATGCCATGGGCATATGTGGAATTACACCCCAAAATAAATTCTGGTGCTTCTCCTGAGTATGGGGACACCACATGTGTGGGACTTTTTGGGAGCCTATCCGTGTACGGGACCCCGAAATCCAAGCACCGCCTTCAGGATTTCTAAGGGCGTAAATTTTTGATTTCACTCCTCACTACCTATCACTACCTATCACAGTTTTGAAGGCCATAAAATGCCAAGATGGCACAAAACCCCCCCAAATGACCCCATTTTGGAAAGTAGACACCCCAAGCTATTTGCTGAGTGGCATGTTGAGTCCATGGAATATTTTATATTTTGCCACAAGTTGCGGGAAAAATGACAAACTTTTTTTTTTTTTGCCCAAAGTTGTCACTAAATTATATATTTCTCACACATGCCATGGGCATATGTGGAATTACACCCCAAAATAAATTCTGCTGCTTCTCCTGAGTAAGGGGACACCACATGTGTGGGACTTTTTGGGAGCCTATCCGTGTACGGGACCCCGAAATCCAAGCACCGCCTTCAGGATTTCTAAGGGCGTAAATTTTTGATTTCACTCCTCACTACCTATCACAGTTTTGAAGGCCATAAAATGCCCAGATGGCACAAAACCCCCCCAAATGACCCCATTTTGGAATGTAGACACCCCAAGCTATTTTATGAGAGGCATGGTGAGTATTTTGCAGCTCTCATTTTTTTTTGAAAATGAAGAAAGAAAAGAAATTTTTTTTTTTTTTTCAATTTTCAAAACTTTGTGACAAAAAGCGAGATCTGCAAAATACTCACCATACCTCTCAGCAAATAGCTTGGGGTGTCTACTTTCCAAAATGGGGTCATTTGGGGGTATTTTGTGCCATCTGGGCATTCCATGGCCTCTGAAACTGTGATAGGCAGTGAGGAGTGAATTCAAAAATTCACACCCTTAGAAATCCTGAAGGTGGTGCTTGGTTTTTGGGGTCCCGTGCGCGGCTAGGCTCCCAAAATGTCTCACGTATGTGGTATCCCCGTACTCAGGAGAAGCAGCAGAATGTATTTTGGGGTGTAATTCCACATATGCCCATGGCATGTTTGAGCAATATATCATTTAGTGATAACTTTGTGCAAAAAAAAAAAAAAAAAAAAAAAATTATTATTTTTCCCGCAACTTGTGTCAAAATATAAAATATTCCATGGACTCGACATGCCTCTCAGCAAAAAGCTTGGGGTGTCTACTTTCCAAAATGGGGTCATTTTGGGGGGGGTTTTGAACTGTCCTGGCATTTTATGCACAACATTTAGACGCTTATGTCACACATTACCCACTCTTCTAACCACTTGAAGACAAAGCCCTTTCTGACACTTTTTGTTTACATGAGAAAATAATTTTTTTTTGCAAGAAAATTACGTTGAACCCCCAAACAATATATATTTTTTTAAAGCAAAGGCCCTACAGATTAAAATGGTGGGTGTTTCATTTTTTTTTTTTTTTTCACTCAGTATTTGCGCAGCGATTTTTCAAACGCATTTTTTTGGGAAAAAACACACTTTTTTAAATTTTAGTGCACTAAAACACACTATCTTGCCCAAATATTTGATGAAATAAAAAAATTAGATCTTAGGCCGAGTACATGGATACCAAACACGACATGCTTTAAAATTGCGCAGAAACGTGCAGCGGTGACAAACTACATACATTTTTAAAAGCATTTAAACGCCTTTACAGGTTACCACTTTAGATTTACGGAGGAGGTCTACTGCTAAAATTACTGCCCTCGATCTGACCTTCGCAGTGATACCTCACATGCATGGTGCAATTGCTGTTTACATATGACGCCAGACCGACGCTTGCGTTCGCCTTTGCGCGAGAGCAGGGGGGGAAAGGGGTGCTTTTTTTTTATTTTTTTATTATTATTGATTTTGCTTTTTTATTTTATTTTTCAACTGTTCCTTTCATTTATATATATTTTTTATCATTTTTATTGCTATCTCAGGGATTGTAAATATCCCCTATCATAGCAATAGGTAGTGACAGGTACTCTTTTTTGAAAAAATTGGGGTCCATTAGACCCTAGATCTGTCCTCTGCCCTCAAAGCATCTGACCACACCAAGATCGGTGTGATAAAATACTTTCCCAATTTCCCAATGGCGCTGTTTATATCCGGCGAAATATAAGTCATGAAATGCTCGTAGCTTCCGGTTTCTTAGGCCATAGAGATGATTGGAGCCATTCTGGTCTCTGACCAGCTCTATAGTCAGCTGGCGGAACCACCGGCTGCATTCTCAGGTTCCCTGTTGGGACAGGAGAGCCAGAGAAAACCATGGAAGACGGGGGGGGGGGGGGGCATTCCCTCCCACTGCTTGTAAAAGCAGTCTAGAGACTAATTAGCCACTAGGATTGCTTTTACATGAAAGCCGACCGCTGGCTGAAAAGAATGATACCAAGATAATGCCTAATCCTGCTGGCATCATTCTGGTATAACCACTCAAAATCCAGCAACATACCAGTACGTTGCTGGCCCTTGTTTGGCATATATTGTAATCTTTTTTTTCATGCAGCCTGTGGGCTGAACGAAAAAAAAAGATTGATCGGTGGGTATGCCCACCATTAGAATACCTCCCTTCATCCACCCACTTCTAATGATGGGCATACATGCACCATTTTGTTTTTAACTGTGGTGGTGAAATCACCTCCAACAGCTCTGGAGTCACGGATTTATGTATCGTGGGAGCAAACGCTGTTGCTGTCAAGATAAATAAATCCGCGCTGCAGCTGAATGGCGTACCTGCTAAGCAAATTATGGTTAACAATAAAACAAAGTAACATTACAGTATAACAGTAAGATTTACCATACCTGCAAAGCAAATACCAATAAAACATTTTTTAATGCAACCTGTGCCTAAAATATATATATGCCGAAGCATGGGGGCATCCTCCCGCAAAAAAGTTATGCCGCGTACACACGGTCGGAATTTTCCACGGGCAAGCCTCCGTCGAAATTTCAACCGTATGTAGGCGGCATTAGGAGTAAATCGCTCCTCCGCCCTCTGCTGCCCCTATGCTTCGGCATATATGCTCTTTTTTTTTTTTTTTTTTTTTTTAACTGTGGTGGTGAACTCACCTCCTACAGCGTTGGAGTCACGGCTTTATGTATCGTGGGAGCAAACACGGTTGCTGTCAAGATAGATAAATCCGCGCTGCAACTGAATGGCGTACCTGAAAACAAAAAAAATGGTTAACAATAAAACATTGCAGAATAGAATACAGTAAAAAAGAGAACAATAGAGAGAGAATAGAGAGAGAGAACAATAAAACAACAACTATTTTTGGTTTTTTTATTTTAAATTTTTTTTGTTTTTTTATTTTTTACTTTTTTTTTTTTAAACTTTTGTTTGTAACTGTAACAGTTCTAACGGAACTGTTGTAACGGTTCCAGCGGTTTTGGTCTCAAAATGCGATGGCATTCTTGAGAACGTGTGCCTAGTCTGTGCAATGCTGTACCCTACGCTAATACTCAACTAGTGTATGGTAGCGTTCGAAACATTCACCGATGCAAAGACCAGGATTGTCAGGACAGCGGGGACAATAATAGCGGGTGTCACGCCTAAATCCGCGCTTTCTGCAGACACGACATTTTCTTTGGGGGGCTCGTTGGTTAGGGGTACTCGGGAGGACATAAATAAAATGCCGCTCATGCAGCCGGCTAACTGCATTTGGTTGGGGAATGTGAGGTGGAGCACCGTCTGGAAACAGAAGGGCTCCGATGATCTCTTCCTGGAATTTAAGGAAGGATCCAGTACGTCCTGAAGCTCCGTATAGCACATGAGCGTTCAGCAAAGCCAATTGGAAAAGGTAAATAGACACTTTTTTGTACCAGCGTCTAGCCTTACGGGCAACTAGGTACGGCGCCAACAACTGGTCGTTGAGGTCCACCCCTCCCATGTTTTGGTTGTACTCGTGGACACAGAGGGGTTTCGTCACAACACCAGCCGCCGTAGTAATTTGGACCGTCGTGTCTGCATGAAGGGAGGCAAGAACGAAAACATTCTTATTATCCCTCCACTTCATAGCGAGCAAGTTATTACACTTCAAGCAGGCTCTCTCCCCCAGCCTAAGACGGGACTCTACAAGCCGCTGGGGAAAGCCCCGGCGATTAGGTCGCACGGTGCCACATGCTCCAATCTGATGATCAAACAAATGACTAAACAGTGGCACGCTCGTGTAATAATTGTCCACGTACAAGTGGTACCCCTTTCCGAATAAGGGTGACACCAAGTCCCACACAATCTTGCCAGCGCTCCCTATGTAGTCAGGGCAGTTTGTCGGCTCTATGTGGCTATCTTTGCCCTCATAAACCATAAATTTACATGTATAGCCTGTGGCCCTGTCACAGAGCTTATACATCTTGACCCCGTATCTGGCACGCTTGCTGGGAAGGTATTGTTTGAATGACAAGCGGCCAGTAAACTTAATCAGGGACTCGTCAACGCAGACAACTTGATGGGGAGTAAACAAGTCTGCAAAACGTTGGTTGAAATGGTTTATGAGGGGCCGAATTTTATAGAGCCGATCGTATGCAGGGTCTCCACGAGGACGACAGAGTTCATTGTCGTTGAAGTGCATGAACCGCAAAATCTGTTCGTATCGTGCCCTGGACATGGAGGCAGAGAACACGGGCATATGGTACATTGGCTCAGTGGACCAATATGAACGCAACGTACCCATTTTAACTACGCCCATGATGAGGGAAAGGCCCAGAAAGATCTTAAATTCGGGGACCGTAATTGGTCTCCAATCTCTGGCAAGGGTGGACAACTGGGGATTAGCAGCGATGTGTTGACCAGCGTACAAATTGGTTTGGTCCACAATAGATCTATAGAGATCTTCGGTGAAAAACAGCGAAAAAAAATCAAGTGACGTAAAATCAGCTGTTTCCACCTGAATACCGGGTTGGCCAGTGAATGGGGGAAGTATGGGTTCTGCAGAAGTGGTGGGCACCCAATCAGGATTGGCGAATTCTGCAGGAAGGGCACTATGGGCACGACGGGCCTGTCTTTGTCGTCTTCTTGGTGGCAGCGGGACACTACTTGCTTGCCACCTCGCCAGCTGAAACTGCACTTATGGGACTCGCCACGTCACCACGTGATACTGCAGTGCTGGTTTGACTACGTCCAGGGTGTACTAGGCCGCTGGTGCTTGCCTGTTCACCAGAAGGAATAGCGGCTCTAGTACGTCTCTGCCTCCTACGAGCGACCTGCGGTTCCTGCACCTCAACAACAGAAGAAGGAGTTTGGGGTCTGGTACGCCTGACCTTAGCAGGGACCACAACTCCGCCGTCAGAGCTATCTGTCATGGAGCCGCTGTCGTCTACTGGGTCGTATTCTGAGCCTGATTCTGACAGATGAGTGACCTCCTCTTCACTATCTGTCATACTCAAAAGCAAGTAGGCCTGTTCACTAGTGTACGTTTGACTTGCCATTTTGGGCTCTAAATTTAGTAGTACACTAGTGAGACTCACAGGAAAAAAAAAAAGCTCCTGACTGTTAGCGACTGAATCAAAACGCTACCAAAAAACTGTAAGCGATCGCAGGGATCAGGCCTGACTCTGCGAACGCTGCAGTTATGTGTGCTTAGTGTTTTGTAAGTGACAGTGATCGATCGATACTGCACTTGGGTGGGCTGGGCGGAGGGGGAAAATGCAGGTGCTAGCAGGTATCTGGGCTGATCCCGCTAACAATGCGTTTTTGGGAACCCTAAACAGCTGGGGACGCTAGTATAGATCTGATCAGATCAGATATCGATCTGTTCAGATTCTATACCACTAAGGGAGGTGTATGCTGCGTGCGTGGGTGTTAGCGGTACTGGCACTAACCCGACGCTGCCTGGGGCGACGCAGACCCTATTTGACTCTAAAACCTTACTTATATCACCCGCCGGGCGATCAGGGGGTTAAACCTTTATTAGGTAATAAACGGCGGGTGCCCTGAAACTATAAAAAATAAACTAACTGACCAGCGTCACCCGTAACAGTTATATGGTGATCACTGGTGAAAGGGTTAACTAGGGGGCACTCAGGGGGTTAAAACCTTTAGTAGGTAGTATATGGGGGGTCCTTGACCCTATAAAACGCTGCGGCAAACCTAAATACCTACCTCCCTAACTAGCGTCAACTGTGACACTAATACAGCGATCAAAAAAACGATCGCTTAGTGACACTGGTGACGGGGGGTGATCATGGGGTTAAACCTTTATTAGGGGGGGGTTCCTAGACCTAAAGGGGGCTAAATCTAACTGCCCTAACAGTTATTAGGGTCACAATGCACCAATGCAGTTAACAGTAAAAAAAAAAAAAAAAAAAAAAAAACTGCTTTGGTGTCACTGTGACAGGGGGTGCAGGGGGGCAATCGGGGGGGGGGGGGGGGGGGGGGGGCTGGGGTGTGAAAAGTGTGCCTAGAATGTTCTACTGTTAGTGTAGTGTAGTGTAGGTGTAGTGTTGTGCAACTCACGTGTCTTCTCTCCTCGGCGTCGGTTCGAAAAGACCGCCACGAGGAGAGATGACCTCACTTCCCCTGGCTCTGTACACAATACAGAGCCAGGGGAAGCATTCCATTGGCTGGGAGCGATCGCGAGGGGCACGAATGAGTGCCCCCCCCCTCATCTCCGATCCCTCCCCCAATGTCCCGGACAATTTACAGACACGGGGGCGGGCCCGATCGGCCCCCCACCCGCGTCTGTTAGGGATGACATCACTTCCTCTAGCCCTGTTTACATGACGGGGCTAGAGGAAGTGTTTCATTGGCTGGGAGCGATCGCGAGGGGGGGGCCACGAATGAGTGGCCTCCCCCTCATCTCCGATCGCTCCCCCAACGATCGGGCCCCCCACCCGCAGACAGGTAGGGACGTATTTATACGCCCTCCTGCCTGTACGTGCCATTCTGTCGACGTATATCGTCGTGCGGCGGTCGGCAAGTGGTTAATATCAATACCAGACCTTAAGGGCCTGGTTATTGAATTTGGGGGGACCCCTACGCTTTTTTTTTTTTTTATATCAATGAATGACTGTTTTTTAAATAGCTTTTTTTTCTGCAAAAATGACACTTGGTCATTCGAATCATTCAAATTCATTCGAATGCATTCGAATTCATTCGTTATATCTGCTATAATAATTTCGTTTGAATTAGTTGAAATTTGATATTGGTAGTTGGATTGGAATAATTTGGAGCTGAAATTCGTAAACGGAATTTTTCCTGCAAAAATGACACTTTGTCATTTGAATTCATTCGAATTCATTCGAATTCATTCGAATCATTCGGCGACGAAATTCGTAAACGGAATTTCGTATTCCGTACGGAATTCGTAAAAAAAAAAAATCGTACTACAGATTCGTAAATTCGTATGAATTTCAAAAAATTCGTACGAATTACGAATTCGTACGAAACTAATCGCACATGTCTATGAAACAGGCAACAGCATGGTTTAAGCTAAGAGCTTTTTGAAAAGTTTAAACTTTTACTCACGGCAGCTTGGGTTTGAAGTACCAATCGTCTCCCTGGTCGGAGCCAGATTCGGTTTGAGAACTAGGCGACGAATCTCCAGCAGGCCGATAACTTTCCGCAGTAGCATTCGCAGCTCCCCGTGGTCGGTGCTTGAACACTTTCCCCAGATATCCTGCCTGGGGGTGCAGGAGGCAGGCCTGCCTCTGCGGCGGGAGGGGCGCCGAGTTGCTCCTTCTATTGAGCAACTGGCGCTGCAGCAGCAACACTCTCCTGCGGGGTCACGTCCGTGGCCTTTGCAACAGTCTCTGGAACTTCAGAGGGGGCAGGATCCCCTCTGGCAATCCGAGCCCCAAAGGACGATGCCGGGGCATACACGATGGACTCCTCGGTTGATATACCCGTGGCCCAGTCATACCAAAAGGCACGGGGTTGCACGGTGGGCTGCTCAACTTTAAAATTGTATTCGCTGCACCTTCGGCACCTTGCGAACGGCCGAGGGTTTGTGACCAACCCATCACACTTTCCGCACAATACTTCGAGGGCCTCGACATCTCCGATGGTGCACAAGATGAACTTCCCCTGTGGCAGCAGACGAATGCCCGTGTCTGTGATCATGGTACCGGGCATCTGTACACTTGCTGGACCCCTCATTGTGGGCATCCTGGGTCCAGGTGTTTGCTGCATATTCGGGAACCTGTGCATTCTTCCGAGAAGGTAACGGTGTCTCTTTCTCCACTCGGAGAAGTCAACCACACCTCTTCTCCTTCCGTAACACACTCTCACACGGTGCCTCGTGCGGGAAAAGATCAGCATAGACTCCTTCCACTGGGCGCTGGCTCCTGTGTAATTTTGCGGGATTTTCAGTACAGGCTCCTCCCACGCTTACGCACCTCAGTGAAAGTCTCTCCAAAATGGCGCTGATCTTTTATGGCGCAGTTCAAAAATGCTTCACCCTCTTTTCCAAGGCCCTGCGAGGTAACTGTAAATCCCGGATTGCGAGCCCCCACGTGTAGCACCGACCACCGAAGGAGCTGCTGGTTTGTATTGGGCCTGTACTCTTCTGAGCAACCCCACTAACTTGACTCGATCCCCTTGGCACAGCTGTGGTGCAATGCAATACAGTACATTATAAACAATGTAAAGTACCTGTATATTACCCTCAGGATCCTCTGGCTCCACCTGGTGGGGAAAACAGTACGCCACACAACTGAATACTTAACCATAAATGCTTTTACTGCGAGTATATAAAACAGGTGGTTACAGAGATTGTACTGTCATCCCAACGTAGGACGTCAATACAATATAAATCAACAGACAAATACAGTAAGAAATATATATTCTATTTATCTAAACCTGGGAGCTCCCCCTACTTTAAAGTTTTACATGAGGCCTCACTTGAAGTGCTTTCTCCTTTGTCTTCTTTCTTCGCTAGCTTAAAGTGGTTCCTCAAATATTTGTAATCCAAAAGGTAGGAAAAAGTTAGCTTAGGGTGCTCTGGGTATAACTTCGAGAACTTATATACAACGCTTGGGCACTAACGTGAAGTCGGACTTAAGCTTGCTTAATGTCAGTTGCTCTGCTACTCTTCCGTGGAACTACTGGTTCCAGCGGGAGTTGTGAGTGAGTCTAACTGCGTGTAACAATCAACAAACGGTGGGCCGTAACCCTCTCACCAACTGGATCGGAGTTCTGGATGATGACTTTGATCTGGTAACTGCAACTTGCTTCTGAAACAGCTGGGCCAGATGCTCTGTGTCACTCCGCTGACTGGATCCAAGCCTCCGATACTCCGACAAGCGTCTCTGGGCCTTGTCACACAGACTCCTGGGTAACAAGGGTCAAACTTCTTATCAAAACAACAGTACTTCCTGTAAAAGTCTTTTGTGCTTGTAATAACCATATCAGTGCATTACCAGATTTGGTCACTAGATGGCTCCAAACACTGAACCATAGCAATGTCCATAGACTTTACGTTGTATATACATAACCATGTTAATAGACAAAGATGTCCCCGCTACACATATCTACAACTAATGTGATGGTCGGTGGGAAGAATGCTCCTATGGCTGCGTACACACGAGTGGACTTTCCCGCGGGATTTTTCCTTCCTAAAAGTCTGGCGGACTAAGTTTTAAGTTCAGACTTAAAATTGTCGGGTGGACTCGGCAGTCCGGCGGACAATCCCGCCGTCTGTGTGCTAGTCCGCGGGACTTTTGAAATGAACGGACTTGCCTCGCACACGGAGGAAAGTCCGTTCATTTAGAACGTGACTCCAGGTAGACGGGGCTAGCGAAGGCAGTGAATGCCGCCGCGCTAGCCCCGTCACCTGGCATGGATTTAAAGGGGAATCCCTACGCCGAAAAAACGGCATGGGGGTCCACCCCAAATCCATCTCAGACCCTTATCCGAGCATGCAGCCCGGCCGGTCAGGAAAGGGGGTGGGGACGAGCGAGCGCCCCCCTCCTGAGCCATACCAGGCCGCGTGCCCTCAACATGGGGGGTGTGCCCTGGGGAAAGGGGGGCCCTGGGCCCCCCCACCCCAAAGCACCTTGTCCCCATGTTGATGAGGACAAGGGCCTCTTCCCGACAACCCTGGCCGTTGGTTGTCGGGGTCTGCGGGCGGGGGGCTTTTCGGAATCCGGGAGCCCCCTTTAATAAGGGGGCCCCCAGATCCCGGCCCCCACCCTATGTGAATGAGTATGGGGTACGATGTACCCCTACCCATTCACCTAAGGAAAAAAGTGTAAATAAAAAAAAAAAAACACACATTTTTTTTAAAAATATTTTATTGCACAGCTCCGGGGGTCTTCTTCCGTCTTGGGGGTCTTCTCGCCGGACTCCTCCGCTATCTTCTGCTCTTTTACCTAGCTCTTTCACTAGCGGAGGAGCCCGGCTTTCTTCTTTGTCGCCGCAGTCGTCTGGGGGTCTTGTTCCGATTTCGGGGGTCTTCGGGGGTCTCTTCTGTTCTTGCCGGTGGCCGGGGCTTCTGTTGCCGTCGTCGCCGCCGCCGCCTTCTGCTTCTGCTTGTTGTTCTTCTTTCTTCATCCGATGTTGACACGACGCTCTCTCTGACCGTAAGGGCTCAGACACGCTGTGATGTGACTTATATAGGGACAAGGGGCGGGTCACATGCTCATGTCACATGGTGGTCACTTCGGTGGTCACTTTGGTGGTCACTTCGCCCCCATATGATGTCACAGTCCCAGCATCCTCCGGGACTGTGACATCATATGGGGGGGGGGTCACCATGTGACATGAGCATGTGACCCGCCCCTTGTCCCTATAAAAGTTACATCACAGCATGTCTGAGCCATTACGGCCAGAGAGAGCGTTGTGTCAACATCGGATGAAGAAAGAAGAACAACAAGCAGAAGCAGAAGGCGGCGGCGGCAACAGCGACGACGGCAACAGAAGCCCCGGCCACCGGCAAGAACAGAAGAGACCCCCAAAGACCCCCCAAGTCGGAACAAGACCCCCAGACGTCGGCGGCGATGAAGAAGAAAGCCGGGCTCCTCCGCTAGTGAAAGAGCTAGGTAAAAGAGCAGAAGATAGAGGAGGAGTCTGGCGAGAAGACCCCCCAAGATGGAAGAAGACCCCCGGAGCTGTGCAATAAAATATTTTAAAAAATTGTGTGTTTTTTTTTTATTTACACTTTTTTCCTTAGGTGAATGGGTAGGGGTACATCGTACCCCATACTCATTCACATAGGGTGGGGGTCCAAGATCTGGGGTCCCCCTTATTAAAGGGGGCTCCCAGATTCCGATAAGCCCCCCCGTCCACAGACCCCGGCAACCAATGGCCAGGGTTGTCGGGAAGAGGCCCTTGTCCTCATCAACATGGGGACAAGGTGCACCCCCCATGTTGAGGGCACGCGGCCTGGTACGGCTCAGGAGGGGGGGGGGACTCGCTCGTCCCCACCCCTTTCCTGACCGGCCGGGCTGCGTGCTCGGATAAGGGTCTGAGATGGATTTGGGGGGACCCCCACGCCGTTTTTTCGGCGTAGGGATTCCCCTTTAAATCCATGCCAGGTGACGGGGCTAGCGCTGCGGCATTCACTGCCTTCGCTAGTCCCGTCTACCTGGAGTCACGTTCTAAATGAACGGACTTTCCTCCGTGTGTGGGAAAGTCCGTTCATTTCAAAAGTCCCGCGGACTTTCGCCAAAACTCCGGGCGTGTGTGGGCAAGTCCACTGGACTAGGTCCGGCGGACAATCCCGCAGGAAAGTCAGACCGTGTATATGCCGCATTACACTTGTGGTCATTGGGAAGAATTGCCTTCTTACAGAGAGCTAGGAACATCATTGGTGTCTATGGGAATCTGAGAGGCAGAAATGGTTTACTGCTCAAGGAACCCCTAGAAACCTTTGAAGGAACCCTTAGGAATCCTGGTTGAGAAACCCTGGCCTAGACGCAAATGCAAAAAATAAGCTGGCCATACACAGCTTAAATTTAAGCTCATTCACACTGAATAATCTGAAATTCAAGCTGTGGGTGGCTCTGTCAGCAGCTCCTGGCAGTTGACAAAAGTAAACTTTTCAATTCACCGTTGTTGAAGGAGTTTGGTGGACAGTTCTCAAGTGAACAGCTGAACTGAGCTGAATGAGGGAAATATTAACATGTATGGCCAACTAAGTACACTCTAGCTTAAGGCAGGGTCCCTACTCATATTATTACATTAATAAGACCAAATATAGCATAATATTAGATCAACATTGAAACAAAATGCCAGTAGCAAATTTTACATAAACCTATCGTGACTGAAAAAGACTGGTTAAATAATGGATTTTGTTTGTTCACAGAACAGACCGTAGGCAAATTGTCATTAATCAATATGCTAAGAGATGTCTCATAGAGAAACTCGTCATTCACTCACAAAAATAGAATGAGGGAATTACCTCAGGGAAATTTCAATTTAATTAATAATTTCATCTAAATAAATGACAAATCTTTGTTTTTTATATAGAACACAAATTTCATGTGACAAAACGTCATTATTTGTATACGCCACACATGGATGTCACATGCATTTTTTTGAACAGTTAAACAATGATTACAATGATTTTTTTCATTTATTTTTTTATAAAGAACAAAATGCTGCAAACTATGTTGATATTGGTTATTTGTTAAATGAATTATGTGTGTTACATATTGAGCCATATGGCTACCATGGTATAGCCTTTATTTCAGAGTTGCTTTATTATTCTTGTTATAACTGGGACAGTATTTTAATGCTGCTGACAAATTAAGCGCTTAGCGATGTGAAAGCCAGGCGGTCCAAGGAAATCATATGGAGTCTTTAAGCTCATAACATTAAACTATAAGCAAACCATTATGCTTCAATCTGGCACTGTCAACATTTTGTCATCTGGCACTGTCATATTGCCAAAAATACAAAACAATTTACTAGCTGCATAGGAGGTACCCACTGGTGTCACATCTTGTTTTTAGTGTTGAGAAACACTCCCCCCGATTAACCCACCCAAAATTCTAGGTATAGGGCAGATGTACTCATTCTGTACTCCATCCTACAGTGCACTGTTGGTTGCGAATGTCAGACCTGTTCAGAGTGTTATGTGGGGCATGCCTATTCATATATACAGTAAATTTATTTCAGAAAAGTTGGCATTAGAATCTTTGGAGCGGGGCTATCTTTTACACTAATTCTTATTCTTTGTCTAATTTGCACAGTAAGGCCATGGAAAAGACCAAGTAGTATATTAATGTGTCTTTACTAAACAAGAATGCTGGCTATACACACTATTTACAGTTACAGGAATAGATTACAACACAGAGTGCTATACACTGATCAGACATAACTTTATGACCACTGACAGGTTAAGTGAATAACATTTTGATCCATGTATAGACTTTTCTTGGCTTAATACATGGATCGAGATTCAGCTTGTTCAGCACCATGTATGGGCAGGCTGGTTGCACAAAAGCTTTCCCACGCTCGATAAGTGACACAGGTTATAGCCAGCAACACTGATCACTGTATTCTAACGGCAGGTAGGGCTCCCCGCTGTCAAAATACAAAGGCTCGGGTGGAAGCATTCAACCAATTACATTGAATGTGTTGAAGAGGGAATCAGCTATTTTTTTTGTTCAACCAGAGAAAAAACGTATAATGTATGGCCAGACTTACTAAGGTCTCCTTTCTGCCAACTAATGGGCTTTAACTTGCTTACTACCAAAAACATCCATACTTGCATAAAGTAAAGAAAATAAATAAATAAATCAAACCCCATAAAAAAATCAGTGTGAAATTACTGACCGCCACACTCACTAATATCTACAAATCAGGGATGTGCAGTCAGGGGAGGCAGGTGAGGGAGCGAGCTTTGAGGGTCATAGCTCGGCAATCTGGGGTCACAGAGACCCTATCATCTATGGTTTCTGGAGATACAGGGCTCCTTGCGCAGCCTGTCAGAAACTACGTACAGAGTAGACGGTTTAAATACAAGCTGGCACACTCTTGTTTTCAGCAGACTGAGAGGATGAGCTCACAGTGCCTCTCACTTCTTGTCAGAAAGACTGAGCTTAATGGACAGCTTGGAGCCTTGGACCAATGGTAAAGCACCATTGGAACAAGCTGTCCAATAAAATTGCTGCAGTGGAGGCTGTCCTCTCACTGCAGTGTCATATAAGGGGACATGTGTCTAAAAGACACATGCTCCCTTGCAGCCCAGCCTTCTTAACTACAAGAAATGTAGTATAAGATTTAACCATAAACTTATGTTTTTCTCACACCGTTAAGAGGGACGATCTGCTGCTGTTGAAAAGGTACTGTTTTAATCAAGCTAAATAACATATTATGCTATATGTTATAAGAAAATCTATTTACTGTGAAATTACTGGTTTGAATTTATAACTTCAAACTTTAGTAATTTGTCCATTAAGCCACATGCTTGAGTACAGTTTTTGAAAATATAGTAAATTACCTTAAAATTAATATATAATAATTATTTGTATATTACTTACTTATGGTAATTAATCACCCAGGCCAATTCTGACACTTCTCTCCTACATGTAAAAATCATAATATTTTTTGCTCGAAAATTACTCAGAACCCCCAAACATTATATATATTGTTTTAGCAGACACCCTAGGGAATAAAATGGCGGTCGTTGTAACTTTTTATGCTACACGGTATTTGCGGTATAGAGTTACAGAGGAGGTCTAGAACTAGAATGATTGCTCTCGCTCTAATGTTCGTGCCCTATGTAACCTGTGTGTATCTGGCTCTGATACTAGCCAGTGCCTCACCAGCCACTGACCTCACCGCACGTCCCTGCTACACATAAATATAAAAAAAAAATCCAATTCAAAGTGGTGTTGTGCTGTCAAACAAAATTAATAAGTGAAATAAATAATCTAAAAGTGCACAAAAATCAATGATAAAGTCTAGTGTTAAACCAATTCATAAAATCCACCGCCAGGGCCGGATTAACATAGGGGCTATTGGAGCTGCAGCTCCAGGCCCCTTTCTCAAGATAGGCCCATTTGCCCAAAAAAATAAAAATAAAAAAAAAAAAAAATATAAAAAAAAAGATCGACTTCGAGGGTTGTAGCTCGGCGATCAGGAGTCACAGAGACCCCACATTTGGGGGGTAGGTAGCTAAAGACCTACTCCAGCACTGGTTAAAATATGGGACTGCTATCATCTATGGTTCCGGAAATACAGGGCTGCTTGCGCAGCCTGTCAGAAGCTACATACAGAGCGGCCAGTTTAAATACAAGCTGGAACACTCTGCAGCAGAGAGGATAAACTCATAGTGCTTATAATAATTTTTATATTACTTATGATAATTAACCCCTTGCCACCCAGGCCCATTCTGAGACTTCTCTCCTACATGTAAAAATCATCATTTTTTTTATGCTAGAAAATTGCTCAGAACCCTCAAGCATTATATATTGTTTTAGCAGACACACTATGGAATAAAATGGTGGTCTTTGCAACTTTTTATGTTACACGATATTTGCGCGGCAATTTTTCAAACTTTTTTTTGGAAAGAAACTGTTTCATTCATAAAAACATTTTTGTTGTGTACTAAGCGATGCTTTCAATTTTTGGAGTTACAGAGGAGGTCTAAGGCTAGAATTATTGTTCTCACTCTAACGATCGTGGCATATGTAACCTGTGTGTATCTGGCTCTGATACTAACCAGTGCCTTCCCAGCCACTGACTAGTATCTCTCCCCAGCCTGTCCCCACACACCCTCTCACCTGCAGACCTGTGAATGGGGCAATCACTCCCGCAGTGTTATTGTGTTCTGCCAGTGAATACAATGATTAGTGTTGCTAACTATAGCTGGCAGCACTGATTGTTTTGGGGAAAACCTGACAGGCTGGTTGTACTCAAGTCGGTTATTAGGTTGACTTGTGTAAAACCAGCTAGCCCATACATAGATCGACTATGGCTGGTCTCTGCTTAATTGGTGTAATTTCAATCCATGTATGGCCCGCTTAACCACTACACAGTCCCTAAACATCCTTCCACAAACCTTTACATTTTTCCTTCCCAGATTACTTCATCCTCCTCTCATATACATAGTGCCCACTATCATACTCTTCACACTTCTCTCCTATACATAGTGCCCATTGTCATACTCTCTACACTTCTCTCCTGTACATACTGCTCACTGTCATACCCTCCACACTTCTGTCCTATACATAGTGCCCGCTGTCATATCCTACACACTCCTCTCCTGTACATAGCGCCCACTGTCATACACCTCTCCTGTACATAGTGCCCACTGTCGTACCCTCCACACTCCTCTCCTATACATAGTGCCCACTGTCATACCTCCACACTCCTCTCCTGTACATACTGCTCACTGTCATACCCTCCACACTCCTCTCCTATACATAGTGCCCACTGTCATACCCTCCACACTCCTCTCCTGTACATACTACTCACTGTCATACCCTCCATACTCCTCTCCTATACATAGTGCCCACTGTCATACCCTCCACACTCCTCTCCTGTACATACTACTCACTGTCATACCCTCCATACTCCTCTCCTATACATAGTGCCCACTGTCATACCCTCCACACTTCTCTCCTATACATACTGCCCACTGTCATACCCTCCACACTCCTCTCCTGTACATACTACTCACTGTCATACCCTCCATACTCCTCTCCTATACATAGTGCCCACCGTCATACCCTCCCTCCACACTCCTGTGCATACTGCCCACTGTCATACCCTTCACACTCCTCTCCTGTACATAGTGCCTTCTGCCATACCCTCTGCACTCCTCTCATGTACACAGTGCCCACTGTTAGACCCTCCACATTCCTCTCCCTCATCTGCACATACTTCCCACTTTTATACCATCCATACTCCTCCCCTGTGCCTCTTACCCACAAAAACTGTTCTTTAAAATTATACTGAATATCCTCAATGTTACCAGCTCTAGAATGGGCACACTTTTGTTTGTTCAACTAAAGGAAATCTCACAGTCCTCATATTTGTTCTGCCCATTATTAGTACTCATTTGATTTTGTAATTACTATTGTGATGTATAGAGGAACATAGGGGATGTCAGCTACTCTAAATATAACACTTGTAAAAAAAGCGTCCCTGAAAATATTTTTGAAATGTTGACAACTATGCACTTAGGCACTTCCCAAGGGCCACAGGGTCAGTAGGGGGCCCCATGAGAGGCTCCTGTGATATTAAAGCGGTAGTAAACTTTTCTAACATTACAACTTTTTAGAGGCCCTGAGGTAGGTTATGCCATAATGTAGAAGTATGCACAGCATATTAGCACATTAGGGTACACTTAAATTGTCAGACTGAGCCCTCCAGTGCTGTGCTGTGATCAATCCGGCGAGGCCCGGGCACTTCCATCTTCACCCGGTTTTCCTTCTGGGTTCTGTGCCTTCGGTCACTTGCCTTGGCCGGGCTGCGTTGATGTAATTCCCACACATGCTCATGTGCAACCTCTTTCTCTCATCCCCCCTTTCTCTCTCATCCTCCCTCCCTTACCCCTCACACCTCTTTAATCCCCTTACTCTCAATCTCTCATCCTCCCTCTCTCTCTTTAATTTAATTTGTTATAACAAAAAATAGTTTGCATTTTTATTTATTTATTGTTTATAAAAGGCCCCACCAAAATCCTCAGCACCAGGCCCACGATGTTCTTAATCTGGCCCTGTCCACCGCGAGTAAAAAAAATCCTCATATATCCAGTGTGCACAACATCATATGATTATAAAGCTACTTACCAGATATTTGGACCCCACTATTTGGACCCCACTTTATAAGAGGTCTAAATCAGCATTTTAGATGATAAGATATTCCACATGGATGGATGGCTCCAGTTTGCTTTCTCTCACAGCGAACTATACGTCAAGCCTTTCTCACATTAATTATGCCATGCCCCAAAATGCTTTGCTTCATGACCAAAATTTACTCGCTGTGACATTCAGTGGGCACTTGTAACAAACCCTTAGTGAAAGTCTAATTAAGCCATCCTCAACTTTTGTACCCTTAAAGAATTCCAGGTCTTGAGGAAAAAAGTGATGGAATCCAAAAAAAAAGAAAGTGATGGAATCCAGGTATATATATATATATATATATATATATATATATATATATATATATATATACACATGATCTTGAACAATACCAAAGAAAGAAAGGTCCACACATATTGTGGCACGGAGTGGCCATCACCTTTCTTATTTGTAGGTACTTGTATACTTCTTCTTTGGAAGAGTCACTTGTGCGCTGATTAAATTTGTTTATATTTATTTATAATTTTAATATTTGAGCTATTAGGAAGCCTATTCATTTTATACTTGTGTTTTATTACAGTATACTTTATGCGCTTTACAACATTTTTCTCTCACCACAGCTACATCTGTTTCCTCATCACCATGCTCTTACAGATCTGCCAAGCACCCCCTGGCTCTTAAAGTGGATGCAAACCCGATTCATGAAAGTTTGAGCTGGGCACATATATCTGCAGTGTTTTGTTATCTCTCTTCAAAACACTCTTTCCCATAGTTGGCTCCTGCTCCGTTCTTCTGTTATCAGCCTGATAACTCCTGACAAGTCCTCCGTCACATATGATATAAGCAGCCAGGGTTTTGTGTTAGGGAGGTTGCTATAAATAGATTAGCACAGAGCTGAACTATTCAACAAACAGAGCTGAAAGTCTCTACCTATGAGGGGAGGGGGTGTGTGCCTTTCCTCCAATCAGCTGTCTTGGCTGTATGCCCAGTCTTCACTGCAGTGCTAACCATGAAGAGAAAATCTCTGAACACGATGTGCAGTTTTAAATCAGTATATAAAGATGAAGACAGCAGATATAGATGTAACACTTATGTAGGGAGTCCCTGTGCATCATCTGAGGCTGTTAACTTCACTGGGGTATACAGTGCCTTGCAAAAGTATTTACCCCCTTTGGCTTTTTACCTATTTTGTTACATTACAGCCTTACTTCAATGTTTTTTTAATCTGAATTACATGTGATGGATCAGAACACAATAGTCTAAGTTGGTGAAGTAAAATTAGAAAAATATATACATAAAACTATTTTTCAGAAATAAAAAACTGATAATTGGCATGTGCGTATGTATTCACCCCCTTTCTTATGAAAATCTCTGTTGCAACCAATTACCTTCAGAAGTCACATAATTAGTGAAATGATGTCCACCTGTGTGCAATATAAGTGTCACATGATCTGTTATTACATATACACACTTTTTGAAAGGCCCCAGAGGCTGCAACACCTAAGCAAGAGGCACCACTAACCAAACACTGCCATGAAGACCAAGGAACTCTCCAAACAAGTAAGGAACAATGTTGTTGAGAAGTACAAGTCAGGGTTAGGTTAAAAAAAATATCCAAATCTTTGATGATCCCTAGGAGCACCATCAAATCTATCATAACCAAATGGAAAGAACATGGCACGACAGCAAACCTGCCAAGAGAAGGCCACACACCAAAACTCAAGGACTGGGCAAGGAGGGCATTAATCAGAGAGGCAGCACAGAGACCTAAGGTAACCGTGGAGGAGCTGCAGAGTTCCACAGCAGAGACTGGAGTATCTGTACATAGGAAGACAATAAGTCACACGCTTCCTAGAGTTGGGCTTTATGGCAGAGTGTCCAGAAGAAAGCCAAAATGTATGGAGGAAGGTGCTCTGGTCTGATGAGACTAAAATTTAACTTTTTGGCCATCAAAGAAAACGCTATGTCAGGCGCAAACCCAACACATCACATCACCCAAAGAACACCATCCCCACATTGAAACATGGTGGTGGCAGCATCATGCTGTGGGGATGTTTTTCAGCAGTTGGGGCTGGGAAACTGTTTAGGGTTGAGGGAAAGATGGATGGTGCTAAATACAGGGATATTCTTGGGCAAAACCGTACCACTCTGTGTGTGATTTGAGGCTGGGACGGAGGTTCACCTTCCAGAGGGACAATGACCCCAAACATACTGCTAAAGCAACACTTGAGTGGTTTAAGGGTAAACATGTAAATGTGTTGGAATGGCTTAGTCAAAGCCCAGACCTCAATCCAATAGAAAATCGGTGGTCAGACTTAAAGATTGCTGTTCACAAGCGCAAACCATCCAACTTGAATGAGCTGGAGCAGTTTTGCAAGGAGGAATGGGCAAAAATCCCAGTGGTAAGATGTGGCAAGCTCATAGAGACTTATCCAAAGCGACTTGGAGCTGTGATAGCCACAGAAGGTGGCTCTACAAAGTATTGACTTTAGGGGGGTGAATAGTTATGCACATTGACTTTTTCTGTCATTTCGTCCTATTTGTTGTTTGCTTCACAATAAAAAAAAAAAACATCTTCAAAGTTGTGGGCATGTCCTGTAAATTAAATGATGCAAATCATCAAACAATCCATGTTAATTCACCCAGCTGTCTCTCACCACTTCCCACCAGTATCATGTCTCTACAGACTGCCCCCCCCCCCAAATCCCTTTTCTATCACCAGTATGTTGACCACTCATCCACACCCGCTTTCTCTCTCACAACTCTGCCAAACCCCCTACTTACTCTCAACATACTGTTACTGACACTGCTTTCAACATTGACAACCCCCCCCCCCCCTCCCCTCCACACTATCACCATTCTGAAAAATGCCCCCCATCACCCCCATTCTCAACATGATACAATACCATCTTCCCCCTTTTTCTATCACTACTATGTCAAAGCACCAAACTCCCTCCCTCTCACAACTCTGTCAAACACATCTCCTCCACACACTGTTGTACCTGTCACCACTCCACCCAACCTTGTCTGTTCTGGAAATATATGTTGTTTATATATATATATAAGCCTTAATACCAATGTATTAAGGATGGAGAATTATCAGGTTACCATTAGGTCACCAAAATCTATTTATCCTCTCCTCTTCTTTACCATGTTGACTTATTATGTGCAGCTCCTGGCTACAAGAAATAGCATGCTTCCAGGAAATGCTTCTGAAGCCATATTTTTTTAAAACATTCTAGGGGAGCTGGTATACAGGACCACAAAGGAGAAAAAGGAGAACAGATAGTGTACTAAAAGCAACACCGGTAAACACCAGTATCAGCACTGGGCATAGTCATGAGTACCGCTGGACCAGGGTGATGGCACTGCTAGAGCCCCAAGGACTGACTGCCACTACAGAAAAAAAATGACTAAAATTTGAGAGGGATCATTGTAACAGCAAGCAACTGATGGCCACTAGGAAAAAAGGATGGATCACAGCTACACGCAGGAAATACCATTAGATGCAGAAAAACTGAACAGTACAAAAAAGAGGGTCTGACCACTACTATAGCTAGAGACAGATAACCATTAGATTCCAAGCTTTGTAGCGACGACTGCCAGGGACCCCCAAATCTAAAACCATGTAAAATTCAACATTAGACTTTGAGACTGTTCATCTCTACAGTCAGGGAGAGACCATGACCACAGGAAGAGAACATTACAAGTACAACCAGAAAGCGATCATTCCATAAAAGCCAAGAAGCAACCACTAAAAGAGTCATGGAGTGATCTATGCTACAGCCAGGTAATAATCACCATATGAACACCACTATCTCCAGGTAATGAGTGCCATGTTAGTATCAACACAATTATGAAGGCAGCTACAACTACAGCCATGGAATGATCACCACTTATTTAGTACTATAGCCAGGCAGTGGCATAGCCATTATCTACAATTGGGGAGAGAACATCACAATGTAAACATTACAGACACATTTAGGGAATGTACACGTTGCAGTTTTTGGGTAATTTTTCTAATTTCCAGCTTTTAGAGCTGATTAAAGACAAATTATATACAGTATCTCACAAAAGTGAGTACAACCCTCACATTTTTGTAAATATTAAATTATATTTTTTCATGTGACACTTGAAAGGACACTTTGCTACAATGTAAAGTAGTGAGTGTACAGCTTGTATAACAGAGTGAATAACCTGTCCCCTCAAAATAACTCAACACACAGCCATTAATGTCTAAACTGCCGGCAACAAAAGTGAGTACACCCCTAAGTGAAAATGTCCAAATTGGGCTTAAAGTGTCAATATTTTGTGTGGCCACCATTATTTTCTTGCACTGCCTTAACTCTCTTGGGCATGGAGTTCACCAGAGCTTCACAGGTTGCCACTGGAGTCCGTCCTCTTTCAAGGCAGTGGTTGTTGGCTTGGGGTCATTATCATGCTGTACACTCACTACTTTACATTGTAGCAAAGTGTAATTTCTTCAGTGTTGTCATATGAAAACATATAATACAATAATTACAAACATGTGAGGGGTGTACTCAATATTGAGAGATACTGTATGTGCAGCCACGAGTAAAAGATTTTGAAGGCATTATCTGGATTTCTGTGTAATTATCTCCTAAAAGTGTTGGTATTAAAGTCACCCGAGTGCATACTCACCTTTTCTGGCACCCATGCTGCAAACATCACTTCATTCAGGAGAAATTCTGCTGGGAAACCAACACTTATGGGAGTGTAACTATCCTTAGAGGCAGATGCCTATGTGCAGGCTTGTGCATATTTTGTAAAAAAAAAAAAAAAGTGTTATATGATGAGGTAAAAGAAATAAATAACACATTCAAATATGTATGTGCATATATGGGCAACATGGTAATATACAGTATCTCACAAAAGTGAGCACACCCCTCAAATTTTTGTAAATATTTTATTTATCTTTTCATGTGACAACACTGAAGAAATTACACTTTGCTACAATGTAAAGTAAGTATTTGTTGTCCCCTCAAAATAACTCAACACACAGCCATTGATGTCTAAACCACTGGCAACAAAAGTGAGTACACCCCTAAGTGAAACTGTCCAAATTGGGCCAAAAAAGTGTCAATATTTTCCGGCACTGCCTTAATCCTCTTGGGCATAAAGCTCACCAGAGCTTCACAGGTCCACTGGAGTCCTCTTCCACTCCTCCATGATGACATCACGGAGATGGTGAATGTTAGAGACCTTACGCTTTTCCACCTTCCATTTGAGGATGCCCCACAGATGCTCAATAGGGTTTAGGTCCGGAGACATGCTTGGCCAGTCCATCACCTTCACCCTCAACTTCTTTAGCAAGGCAGTGGTCGTCTTAGAGGTATGTTTGGGGTCGTTATCATGTTGGAATACTGCCCTGCAGCCCAGTTTCCGAAGGGAGGGGATCATGCTCTGCTTCAGTATGTCACAGTACTAGTTGGCATTCATGTTTCCCTCAATGAACTGTAGCTTCCCAGTGCCAGCAGCACTCATGCAGCCCCAGACCATGACACGCCCACCACCATGCTTGACTGTAGGCAAGACACACTTGTCTTTGTACTCCTCACCTGGTTGCCACCACACACGCTTCATCTTTAGAGGCTTCCTTCTGGGACGACAGCGGCGCAGACCAATTTGATGCAATGTGCGGCATATGATCTGAGCACTGACAGGCTGACCCCCCACCCCTTCAACCTCTGCAGCAATGCTGGCAGCACTCGTATGTCTATTTCCCAAAGACAACCTCTGGATATGATGCTGAGCATGTGCACTCAATTTCTTTGGTCGACCATGGCGAGGCCTGTTCTGAGTGGAACCTGTCCTTTTAAACTGCTGTATCGTCTTGGCCACTATGCTGCAGCTCAGTTTCAGGGTCTTGGCAATCTTCTTATAGCCTAGGCCATCTTTATGTAGAGCAACAATTCTTTTTTTCAGATCCTCAGAGAGTTCTTTGCCATAAGGTGCCATGTTGAACTTCCAGTAACCAGTATGAGAGAGTGAGAGCGATAACACCAAATCTAACACACCTGCTCCACATTCACACTTGAGACCTTGTAACACTAACGAGTCACATGATATCGGGGAGGGAAAATGGCTAATTGGGCCCAATTTGGACATTTTACGTAGGGGTGTGCTCACTTTTGTTGTCAGCAGTTTAGACATTAATGGCTGTGTTATATGTAACAAAAAACTGCGCTGGACATCAACTAGTGAAAAAGCAGCAATACCACATGTGATAGACAAGTCAAAAATACAAAAAAGAAGGTTGCGCAACCTTCTTTTTTGTATTAATGGCTGTGTGTTGAGTTATTTTGAGGGGACAACAAATTTACACTGTTATACAAGATGTACACTCACTACTGTACATTGTAGCAAAGTGTCATTTCTTCAGTGTTGTCACATGAAAAATATATTATAAAATATTTACAAAAATGTGAAGGGTGTACTCACTTTTGTGAGATACTGTATATGCAATATAAAATATGCCTATTATAGTAGGGTACACTTCTGTTTGCAGCTGGAGAGACAAAGAAGGAGACAAAGTGAAAATGCATTGTAGTAAGATGCTATTTACATTGTCATTGTGTAAACGCTTCTACCGTGACTGTTATTGTATGGATGTGCACTAGAATCATACAGTAGGCATATCAGTATTTTCATAACATGCAATTAATCTATTGGTGTAAATGTCATTGTATAGTTGGTAGTGTATAGACAGATTGAAAGAAATAGTACGATGTGAATATAGCTTGTTCCACTGTTAATGTATCGGAAACACTGAGCTCTTCTACATGTACAGTACAAAGAGTATTATTATTTCAGCAAAGCAAAAGTTGTAATAGACTCATACTGGAAAGCTGGCACTTAGTGATATTTGTATACACATAACACCTGCATATTGATAAATTACAAAATATGAAAGGTTTCAAAGTTGTCTGTTTCATATGAAAGACAGTTCTGGTACAAAAAAACGTTGACATGGAAAGAGATTTACTCTTGGGGGTAGCAGTAACAGGCTTCTGTTTTACCCAAGTGCACAATACACAAGACAGATGGACATTGATGTTCTTGATCCTTCGTATAGGTTAAAGTGGTAGTAAACTCTGCTTTGTTACTTTTATCTACAGGTACGTTTATAATAAACCTTACCTGCAGGTAGCGATGGGCCCGATGTTTGAATCGAACGTAAATTGGACTCGAACATCAACTGTTCCTCTGTTCATAGAACAAACGAACATATGGGCCACAAGTTCGCCCATGGCGGAGCACCCCATATTGCACTGTGAGATTGCAGTGCATTGATGACTGCTGATTGGCCAAAGCATGCACCTTGACGTGCATGCTTTGGCCAATCACAGCACGATGTGCTGTGAGAGCCATGATTGGCCAAAGGCAGTGTGCTTTTGGCCAATCATGGTTCAGGGGGTAAGTCCACACCCCACACTATATAAGGCTGCTGCTAACACGGAGCCCGTATATAATGAATGAATTGAGATTAAGCAGGTAGTTACTATAGTGTGCAGTCAGTCAGTGTAGTATATATATAATACAGTTCAGAGTATATAGCGCAGTTAGTGTAGTATATATAATACAATGGAGAGTATATAGTGCAGTCCATGTAATATATATAATACAGTTCAGAGTATATAGTGCAGTCTGTGTAGTATATATAATACAGTTCAGAGGCACGCCTGAGAGGACTGGAAGGATCCAGTCTGTAATGGGTGCAGAACCAGAGGTATGGACTGTGGTGTCATGGGCAGTGGAGAAGGGCAGCTGCAGCCAGGAGGGCTGGCAGGGCCTGAAGATGGCTTACTGGGTTCAGTAGCCGCATGTAGGGCAGCTAGAACCAGAGATTTTCTATTTTGCTACACTATAGGGTCCCTGCCTACAAAGGGCAATTTCTAAGGCCTGGCGGAGCCAGTGTCAAGCCTATCCACTTTGTGCTAGCTGTGCCTGAACATTAGAGAGGACGGGATGTGCAGGAGGAGAGAGGAATGAACATTAGAGAGGAAGCGATGTGCAGGAAGAAAGAGGAGTGAACATTAGAAACAAAGCGATGTGCAGGAGGAGAAATGGAGTGCACATACATGAGTGTATATAGTTGTCTCAGCAAGTTCTGCAAAATTCCATTGGGCATCCCATACTTCCTATACTCCATCCAAGTTCAAATCCCTCAATAAAACATAAAAACAAGCACATGGATTGTTTTTCTGTCTTGGAGTGTCTGAGAAGTGAATGCCGGGCCAGGCAGGGTGACAGGTGGGCCACCATACTTAGCAGCCCCTACTGGGGGTACCGCTACTTATATATAATACAGTGGAGAGTATATAGGGCAGTCTGCGTAGTATATATAATACAGTTCAGAGTATATAGTGCAGTCTGCATAGTATATATCAGTGTTTCTCAACTCCAGTCCTCAAGGCGCCCCAACAGGTTATGTTTTCAGGCTTTCCATTATTTTGCACAGGTGAGTTGATCAGTTTCACTGCCTTAGTAATTACCACAGCTGTTTCATCTGAGGGAAATCCTGAAAACATGACCTGTTGGGGCGCCTTGAGGACTGGAGTTGAGAAACACTGGTATATATAATACAGGTCAGAGTATATAGTGCAGTCTGCGTAGTATATATAATACATTTCAGAGTATATAGTGCAGTCCGTGTAGTATATTTAATACAGTGCAGGGTATATAGTGCAGTACAGAGTATATAATACAATGTATTAAAGTGGTTAAGGGGAACCCTATGACAGAATTAAGAAGAAAAAAAAAAGCGTAGGCTCCCCCTAAAATCCAGGCCCTTTGGGTCTGGTATAGTTTTTAAGGGGAACTACTTAAAAAGGAGTAAAAAATACAGTGTGGGGTCCCCCCCAAAATCCATTCAAGGCCCTACGCTGAGATTAAATTCCACACAGGTGGACTCTATTTACCAATTAGGTGACTTCTGAAAGCAATTGGTTCCACTAGTATTTAGTTAGGGATATCAGAGTAAAGGGGGCTGAATACAAATGCAAATACCACCAAAAGAAAGCTCTATGTGTGGGAACAAAATGATAAAAATGTAGTTTGGGTACAGTGTAGCATGACCGCACAATTGTCATTCAAAGTGCGACAGCGCTGAAAGCTGAAAATTGGTCTGGGCAGGAAGGTGTACAAGTGCCCTGTATTGGTAGTAGTGGTTAAGCTTATGATCTACCAGAACACTCAGATCCTTCTTCACTATGGATTCTCCAAGTTGTACTCCACCTAGTATGTAAGATGAATGCATATTCTTACCCCCCAAGTGCATAACTTTACATTTATCAACATTAAACCTCATTTGCCACAAAGTTGCCCAAGTGCATTGAGTTCGGCTTGTAAGTTGGAGACATCCCGTAAGGATGTTATTCCACTGCATAGCTTGGTGTCATCTGCAAATGTGGAAATGGTACTTTTAATCCCAGACCCTATATCATTTATAAATATATTAAAAAGTAAGGGCCCCAACACTAAACCTTGGGGTACACCACTAACAACCCTAGACCATTCAGAGTAAGAATCATTCACCACTGCTCTCTGAATATGGCCTTTAAGACAGTTTTCTATCCATTTACAAACTGATCTTTCCAAGCCTTTACCTTACACTTTAGCTGTGTGTGGGGAACTGTGTCAAACGTTTTTGCAAAATCCAGGTATACCACGTCCACAGCCACTCTAAGGTTTTACTTACCTCCTTATAAAAATAAATCTGATTTGTTTGACAAATTCTGTCTTTCATGAATCCATGCTGCCTGTTGCTTAAAATATTTTTTTCCAGCAAGAACTCATCTATATGGTCTTCTATTAAACTCTCTAGTATCTTCCCAACTATAGAAGTTAAACTAACAGGTCTATAGTTCATTGGTAAAGACTTTGATCCCTTTTTAAATATAGGCACCACATTGGCCTTACACCAATCCAGTGGTACTATGCCAGTCATTAAAGAGTCCCTAAAAATTATAATAAACGTATTTTAAATAACAAAGCTCAATTCTTTAAGGATCCTTGGGTGGATGCCATCTGGTCCAGGTGCTTTATTTACCTTTATGCTGTCTAAATACTTCTGGACCATATACATTTTGAGCCATTGTGGATCATTTGGGGCTGTGTCAATACTATACCCATTATGGTTATGACTTTCCCCATGCTCCTTTGTATACACAGAGCTGAAGAAAGTATTTAATAAATTTGCCTTCTTTTTGTCCCCAGTTACCCACTCTACATTATTTTTGTAAAGGGCCAACATGTGTTACTATTAATATATTTGAAGAATTTTTGGGGGTTTGTCCTACTATCTTTTGCAATCTGTCATTCGTTTAGAGTTTTTGCAGCCTTGATTTCCTTTTTACATATTCTGTTATATTCTTTGTAACATTTAAATAATTGAAATATTTATTATATTGCAGCTTACCAATTCTTAGACAAGATAACTGCATTAGTCTTCTTTTTGTGCTTTTTTTCTTCTATTTTCATATGCTTAAACTGCTTAACACCAACAGGGGTGATTAAAATAATCAGCTTTTATTTATTCATGCAAAACATTTATCTAAAAAAAAAAAAGAAAAACGTTGCTGTAACTGATTATAAAATGTGAGCTGTTTGACTTACATTTGTTAGTGTATCTAAATCTGCTAATACATTTAATACTATCAAAACCAAAGAAAATTCCCATCTCAACTCCCCAACCAGCCTACAAACAACTGAATTATCCTGATTAACAGTTTGCAATAAATACAGGGTTTTGGTTTACACACATTTGCAAATACATGCGGAAGCTGCAGAGCCACTTTACGACACTCCAATATTATCTGCAATCCTAACTCTAAATTTTTAGAGCCTCCACAGTAGAAGCCCTGCATAATAATGGGTAGATAGAGGGCATGTAAGCCTGGAGAGAGTCCGCTCCTCCTTAAAGGCACAGGGGCGCACTGGACACCCAGCATATAGCACAATGGCAGCAAAGGTGTCCAGTGTGTCCCCTCACCAGTGTTACAACAGTACAAAAAATGGCCACTGCCCCCACCTATAACTGGCCTTTGCAGCAAGGACCACATGGAAGGGTGACGCGTGTCAGACAAAACCAAAGAAAATTCCCAGATCAACTCACCAACCAGCCTGCAGACCACCTAATTATCCTATATAACAGTTTGTGTTAAAAACAGGGGTTTTCTTTGGTTTTGTTTGACATGTGTCTCCCTTCCATGTGCTCCTTGCTGCGAAGGACAGTTATATGGGGCAGTAGCCACATTTAATACTACCTTCCTCCCTAGACTAACAATGCTGCTGTTTGCTGTGCCTTCTGTCCTCATCTCTCCAGAGTAGTGTCACACTAACAGGATGTGTGTTACTGGTCAGATTATCAGGTTAAAACAGAGAGAAAAGCCAAAGAAAAAAAAATAAGCCCCATACACACGCGCGGATTATCCGAGGACCAGGTCGGCCGGATCCTGTCCGTCGTCCTTTGTCCGATGTTGGTTTTGCGTACACACGGTCGGACAACGTTGTTGTCGGAATTTCCGGTCTACAAGAACGTCGTGACGTAAGTCGTCTTCCACGAGACTAGAAAAGGGAAGTTCAGCACCACGTCAGGCACCCGTTGGGCTCCTTCTGCTGATCCCGTGTTTATCGCGAGATAGTCGAAGTTTGGGGACTTACGATTCGCGCTTCTCAGTTTTCTGACTCAGATCGTTACTGCTCTTCAGTTTGTGCTTGTCGTGCGTATCTGTTTATTAGTGCGTGTAGTCAGTTCGCATTTGTTGGTCATTGCGGCCTATATCTTGATATAGGACGCTTTGATTTGCACTTGCACTTGCTCGTTTCTGGTATTCATTTCGTTCTTTCAGGCCTTGCTGTTTATCGGTGCTTTCTGTTTGTCCGTTCTGACCAGCCGACCGTTTGTGAGCGATGTTTCCCGTAC
Organism: Lithobates sylvaticus; assembly: GCA_028564925.1. Classification (NCBI taxonomy): domain Eukaryota; kingdom Metazoa; phylum Chordata; class Amphibia; order Anura; family Ranidae; genus Lithobates; species Lithobates sylvaticus. Next base: position 204,952,549 of record CM053030.1, on the reverse strand, counting down.
GTACTCGTCGCCGAGTTCGCGCTGTATGCGGAATTGGTGTCGGGCTTTTAGCTTTGAGCCAAGACCCGTCCATGAACAGAGTGACGAGGAGTATGTGGACCAAGAATTGGTTGCTTCAGCGTGATCAGTTCTCGCACATGCCTTTGCTTCGTGAGATCCGGGAGAATAATCCTGATGATTTCAGGAACTTTCTCCGGATGACGGACCCCGTGTTTCACCGTCTTTTGGCTTTGCTGACCCCTTTTATCAGCCGGCAGGATACCTGCATGAGACAAGCCATCACTCCGGAGCAGAGGCTTGTTGCTACGTTGAGGTACTTGGCAACAGGGAGAAGCCTTCAGGATTTGAAGTTCTCTTCAGGTATCTCTCCCCAGGCCCTGGGAATCATTATTCCAGAGACCTGTTCTGCCATCATCCAGGTCCTGCAGGCGGACTATATTAAGGTAACATTTCTACTTTACTATTCCCTTCTATGTATGCTCTGTTTGCTAATGTCTTCTATTTTTGACCTCCTTCCCTAATTACCATGATTGCAATATGCTCTAATATGCTGTGCCCCTTTTCTCCTTCATGCATTTTTCCCTTCACTTACCTCCCCAGCATGCTCTTCTGGCCCAATAGACACCTATGGCCTAGTCACTTAAGCAATGTATTTTGTCTGCTGCATAGTATTGTTTTCCCACAAACACCCCCTAAAATATGCACAAATGTTTGCTGTGTGTTTTACTTCATGTAGAGCCCCTTTTTTTTTTTTTTTTGGGGGGGGGGGGGGGGGAAACTCATTAGGAACCCCCTCCCCCAACTGCTCTGTCAGATGGTACCAATCCTCTATCTGCTGGCTTTCCCAAGGTCAATACACACTATATACCTACCTCTTTATAGTGGGCATCTTTAGGGATGAATTCAGCAAAGCATGTAGTGCAAGGGGCTGGCTCCATACTTTCCAGTTCCTCTTTTTTTGTGTTCTTTCCCTCCTATTAGCTTGCTTGGTAATTTCATAATGTCACAATGTGCTTTTTTTTTTTGGGGGGGGGGGGGGGGGGGGTGTTTGAAATGTTATTTTATCTTTCCTGTGGGCTGCCAATAGTGTTAAGTACAGAGGGTCTGGCCAAACTAGCACACATTATTGAGCCATTTGGCAATCAATGAATTGCAGAGGGTTACCTGTCCAACCCCCCCCCCAAAACCCTAGTTATTGCCAATGGCCCATCAGAAGTGGGGGGATTGATGGGGGGTGAGTCATCTGCGAAGGGGACCCTCTACTTTTCTGTGCAAATACTTTCCAGCCTAAAATGTTAAAGTATGCTCTTGTTCCAAGATGTTGATTGTCTAATCTGCTTGCAATGTTTATGTGCAAAGTGACTAATTATTTTTTCTTGTTTCACTCCACAGTTCCCTTCCACGCCACAGGAATGGCAGACTGTGGCCTCCCACTTTGCCAGCCGTTGGGACTTTCCTAACTGCGGAGGGGCAATTGATGGGAAACACGTCCGCATTGTCCCACCACCCAACTCGGGGTCCTACTATTATAATTATAAGGGGTTTAATAGTGTAGTGATGTTGGCGGTGGTGTCGGCGACATACGAGTTTATGTATGTGGACGTGGGGATGAACGGCCGGATCTCGGATGGTGGTGCCATTGCGCACACGGAGTTCTACTGGCGTCTCCAAAGTGGCAGTCTGTGCTTGCCACCTCCAGAGGCGAATGCTGAATTACTCCCCTTCGTCTTTGTCGCAGATGAAGCGTTTGCGTTGACTCCCCATCTGATGAGGCCCTTCCCGATGAGGACCCTCACCCCAGACCAGAGGGTCTTCAACTACAGGCTGTCCAGAGCCCGAAGAGTGGTGGAGAACACCTTTGGCATCCTGGCCAGCCGCTTCCGCCTGTTCTTGACGGCTATTAACTTGGCGGAATACAAACTGAACCACATAGTTCTTGCCTGTTGCATATTGCACAACTTTTTAAAAGGACACAACAGCAACTACGTGGTGCCCGTTGGCCCAGATGTGGAGGGCCCTCCAAATGCTGACCTCACAGCCCTTCAAGCGGCACGTCCAGGCTTGCCCCCTCTAAATGCCCGCGCGGTCTGCGAGCAATATATGGACAATTGTGGGTAGGGGGGGCATTGCTCAGCCTGATGATGTGTGAGAGGCATTTTTTTAATAAATCTCTTTTTTAAACCAACCTAGGATTTCTTGTCATTTCCGTATTATTGCTTATTTGACCTTGAAATTTTTGACCTTTAGCTTCGACAGTGGGAATGCACTTTAATTTGTTGCATTTTTTAATAAATCTCTTTTTTAAACCAACCTAGGATTTCTTGTCATTTCCGTATTATTGCTTATTTGACCTTTAGCTTCGACAGTGGGAATGCACTTTCTGGGCAAAAGGATGTAACAGTCTCTTCTTCCCAAAAAGAATCTTCTCATGTTGTGTGTTTGATACCTAATCTTTGGTCTAGAGAAGGTTTCTAGTGCATAACTGACACCCAAAATACTCCTTGTCATCACCATGACAGAAATGTGTGTATTACCCAAAATGGTGTGCTACGTGTTTTCCAACAAATCACTGTGGGTGTCATTTACATAAGTCAAATCCACTATGCTCTACAAGTGCAGTGCAAAAGTGCCCTGGAAAAGAAACTTGCAGTGCAAACTGGACTTGCCTTTAGTAAATAACACCCATTGCCCCCCAAATCCTTTACATTTGACATACATAATGCTTTTTTGTTTTTGAAATAAGGAAGCCACACATTTAGAAAATTAAAAAAGTTTACTTGCAACACATTCACAAGTGCGTTTACAAACTTCTTGCCAAAACTGACAAGATCTGGTTTATTGACAACATTGTTTACAAACATTCCGCATTTGGTAAAACCAGGCATGGAGCAAAACAGAACATAGGAACTCGGAAAGATCAACTTTCTAAAGTGAAGACAAGATCAGACATGACTATATGTTCAAAGTGTGTTTGATCTTGCCTTCATCACATGGGGGGTCACCCCTGGAAACTGTAAATTTAGAACATGCACACAATTTGGTTATGAAAATGGTCATTCGATGGTAAAACACATGCCTAGAATCTTCAAAAGTGCCATTTTCCATCATGGGGATGAATGGACGTTTTTTGGGGGTGCAACCCCTTCACCACAACCACTTCAGTAGTTCGTAAAGTGGTTGCACCCCCAAAAAAACGTTGTCATTCATCCACCATGATGGGAGCTAGCACATGTGGACACAATGTGTGCATGTTCCAAATTTCACACAGTTCTTAAGTTGAAAATGTGTTCAGAAGCAGCCACAAATGTGTGTTAATTACTTGGTGCGTTTTCATATTTTTCCTAAAACATCAATGATGTTCTTCAATTTTTGTTGAACATCATTGATGTTTTGCTTTATGTCATCTAGATCTCTATTGCAGACCATTATCTCCCCGATGAGTACGTGGGCACTCTCTGTGGTAAAGTGCGATTCTTCTTCCACAACATCCACGTCACCTAAAAACAACCAAAAAAAATAAAAATGTCTGGGAAATGAGGCAGGCATACATTGATTAGCTTACCAGTAGCTGTGTTCTCCCACACTCACCTGTTGTGGTGACAAGTTCTCCAATTTCTATGATCTCTCCTTCCTCCTCCTCCTCCTCTGCTTCTGGTCTTTCCCCTTCTTTGGGAGGTGTTGGTTTGGTGGTTTCCTCAGACGTCACAAGTTTTCGCTCCCCTATGAGAAGGTACAAAAGGAAGATTGAGCAACACAATCTATTGAGGGCAGAAATAGGAAATGTCAAACATTGCTTGAAAGTGAGGGACAATATTTTTGTTGGGCAAGTTACAAATGACAACAACATGAATGTAGTCACTTTTTAAAGGTGCTTAACTTAGTAGCTTTTTGGTAGAAGTTTGTCTGATGGAGACCCCCCTCTAGTATCCACTGTAGCACATGTGTAGAAAAGCATAAGAAAAAGTGGGTTTGGGTGTCCCAGCACTAGTGCTCTAGAGTCCAGATGGGTAATCAGCTACTGGGTGACCTCTCCTTTACATCGAATAAATTGGCTTTACATTCTTGATGACGTTTCTAGTGAGAACAAACTTCATTCCCCCCCCCCAAAAAAAAAAACAAACATCGTATTATAAGTGGCCGAACGATCGAGGTTGAGTACGATCAAATGGACACTCACGAACATGACAGTGGCAGAAAGATCGAGGTTGAGTACGATCGAATGCACAGACGAACATGAAAGTGGCCATTTTCTAATGTACAACTTTGTAAAAATCCAAACACATGGAGCAGTATGCAAGCAAGAAATCCAACACAAAACACAACTACTTACTTTTTTGAAGAACTCACTTGATCTTTCTGTACTGATCGGGCTCCCTCAGTTTCAGGTCTGACCAGCGTTTCCTCAGTTGCTCCTTGGATCGTTGTACCCCAAAATGATTGTACAGCCTCCTCACAACTTTAGACATGATCTTGGCCTTGCGGACATTGGGGTTGAGGTAAGGCCCATACTTCCCATCATAGTCGCTCCTCTTTAATATGTCCACCATCTCCAACATTTCTCCAAATGACATATTGGAGGCCTTGAATTTCAGGCTCCGGGATCGGGACGTTTCTGCCTCCGGCCTTTCCTCGTCCTCCTCCTCGTTGCTGCAATATTTCGGGCGCACCTGCTGTGTCCCCGCCATGTGCTCTCCCCACTGCGCCGTAAAGAGAAGGGGTGGGGAATAGACGAGAAAGATCGTCAGGGGCGGGCGGAGTTTGACGCATGCGCACTGTATATAAAACATCACACGCCTGTGTCGTAGCCACGATCTGTGAGACGAGGGGAGAGAAAGCTCACGCACGAGACGATCGCTATAACGAAGGTACAATTTGACGTTGGTACATAACTAGCCTAGACTGATTAGACCTTGAGGCTTCTTTATGGAGAAGATTAGGAGAGTTTTGCCTGACATTATTTATAGTGTTTTGTGTGGTGTTGTGTCTTGCAGAGATTATGGACGGCTTCAACCATGTGAGTTTTCTCCCCCTCTTCATTGATAAATATAGGGAAATGCCCCTATTATGGCAGGCAAAACACCGAGACTATAGCAACAGACCAAAGAGGTACGCAGCCATGCTGAAACTTGTGGCATTTGTAAAGCCAAGGTTCCCCACGACAACCGTGGAGAGCTTAAGAATAAAAATTGCCAACCTGAGGAGTAACTATTTCCGGGAGCGCAATAAGGTCCGGAAGTCCCAAGCATCTGGAGCTGGAGCAGATGAGGTCTATGCCCCCACGCTCTGGTACTATGACAGGCTCCATTTTCTCAAAGACCAGGCTAATGTCAGGAAGTCACTCTCGACTCTTCCTTGCACGCGTCCTTTCATGCACGCCACCCCTGATGAGGCTTCCGAGGAGCAACCTGGGCCTTCCAGTCTGGAAGAGGTGGAGGAGCCCAGCTTGAGCCAGGTATAGTAGTTTTGTACCCATTTTTGTTAAAAAGGAATGATGTTCACTTAATTCAGGATCCCCAATTGCTTAGTTCCTAACGTGTTTGACATATCAACTGACAGTAGTGTTGGAGACAGTTGGGCCAAGAATCTAAACTGCAGGGCTGAGAATTGTATGGTTTTCTATTTGTAAACATTTTGCAACAGTCACTAGATGAGAATTGTGTGTGTTTGATGAACAAATAACTGAAACTATGTCACTTTTTCATACACAGGAAGACCTCAGCCAGGAGGTGGCTGTGGAATGTGGCAGTCAGGAGGAGGCAGGGGTTAGTGGCAGCCAACAGGGGGGTAGGCGTAGGAGCCTGACTGTCTCCCAAGTCCCTCCCCTCCGCCTTCCCTACAGAAGGGCGAGAAGGATGGGGGAGGTGGGAGAGTCAGCGCTCAAGCTGATCCGAGATGCTTCAGCCTCCCTATATGCAACACCCACCTACAAGGAGGCCTTTGCCTCCTTGGTTGCCAATAAAATGATGGGTATGGAGGCGGGGCAACGCAGCATGTGTGAGGATGTCATCCTCAAGGTCCTAAATGAGGGGATGGCTGGGGGGATGACTCCCCTCTCACATGTTTGCGATAGTCACCTTGCTCCGCCTCCTCCTCCTCCTTCTGCCACCCCACCAGCACCACAGCGTGGAAGGAAGCGTACAAGGAAGACCTGAGAGTGACGACCTGGATTCAGTCTGGTCTGAGAGAAGATGGAGCCTCTCGTAGGACCAGAGCCTGGGGACCTAGATGGCATCTGCTGCAGTTCCGGATGTTTTGGACTTCAGGACCAGATAGCACTCCCTTATTATTTAGATAGGTACTCCTCAGGCCCCCAATTTTAGAAGCTTCAAAAAGGATGGTTGCCGTGGGGGTCCAAGGCTTTGAAAATTCCCCAAGTTTCTCCATCGCTGCGTTCCTCAAAAAGGTATTTTTGATTTGAAATAATCATTGCCTATTGTGTTTTACTTTTCTACAATGACAGTTTAGTTGTGAGTAGGCAGGTACATTTCACTAATCATAAAGTATAATTAACAAGGGGCACCAACAACAAACAAACTCCTAGTAAATTTAAGCAACAAATAGAAATGTGAATAATGTTGTTTTGCTAAGTTGAGACACGTAACCCCCCTAAAAAAAAAAAAAAAAAACATCTCCTTAAAATATGTCTTCCAACAAAAAAAAAAAACAATGATAAATCATCCAAAAAATATAACAAAGATTCTTTTACGATCTGAGTAAAAATAAACATGTAGTGTAGAAATCCTGAAAACTAATAAAGAACTAAGTTTGGGAGAAGTGCGGGTGAATAGGAGCAGCTAAAACATGTCATTCTTCTTGCATTGTAAAGAAAAAGAGAATGCGCTGCATTAAAGACATTTTACATTGCAGCGTGACGAATGTGCTGTGTCGATTAGGAAAGGTAGTTTTACCTGACCGAGCGCTTCCGTCACAGAATTTCTTCTGAGCATGCGTAGCACTTTGTCCGTCGGACTACCATACACACGATCGGATTTGGTGTGATCGGACCTTGTTGTCGAAAAATCTATCCAGCAGGAGACCGTGTGTATGGGGCTTTAGACTTTGTCCGTCGGACAATCCGACGTACACTGTCCGATGGTGCCTACACACGGTCTGATTTTTCGACAACATTGTCCGATAGGACAGAATCCATGCGAAAATCCGACCGTGTGTATGGGGCTTTAGCCATTTTTTATTTTTTTTGGCCGGGGTTCCCCTTAAAATCCATCCCAGACCTGGTGACCCTGCCCCCTCTGACGTCATGGGGAAAGCCATAGGGAAGTCCCCATGATGTCCCTGTGCGTCAGAGGGGGCGGGGTCACCAGGTGGCCCCGCCCTCCGTTATAAAAGACCTGTCAGATGCAGCGAAGCCTCACACAGCAGGAGCCTCCCATTGCGCGGAGCGGCCCAAGAAGAGACGCCGATGCCGTGGAAGAAGATGCCGGGCGAGAAGACCAGAGCAAGAAGAAGCGGATCGGAGGAAGAAGAAGATGGAAGAAGATGCCGGAAGGAGAAGATGAAGAAACCGAAGGATGAAGAAAGGAAGAAGGAAGAAGACCAGAAGAAAGAAGATGAAAGAAGATTTTAATAAAGGAATTGAAAAAGACCGTCTCCTGTCATTTTTACTATTTTTGTCACTTTTTTGGTGAAATGGTAGGGGTACTTTTGTACCCCCTTACCATTTCACACAGGGGGGGCGGGATCTGGGGGTCCCCTTGTTAAAGGGGACTTCCAGTTTCCGATAAGCCCCCCGCCTGCAGACCTCCACAACCAATGGCCAGTGTTGTGGGGAAGAGGCCCTTGTCCTCATCAACATGGGGACAAGGTGCTTTGAGGGGTCACAGACCCCCAAAGCACCCTCCCAATGTTGAGGGCATGTGGCCTGGTACGGTTCAGGAGGGAGGGGGGGCCGCTCTTATCCCCCCTCTTTTCCTGCGGCCTGCCAGGTTGCCTCCTCGGATAAGGGTCTGGTATGGATTTTGAGGGGGACCCCATGCCATTTTTTTGGCCCGGGGTTCCCCTTAAAATCCATCCCAGACCTGCAGGGTCTGGTATGGATTTTGAGGGGGACCCCACGCGATTTTTTTTGGCCGGGGTTCCCCTTAATGTCCATAGCAGACCTGAAGGGCCTGGTAATTGAATTTGGGGGGACCCCCACGCTTTTTATTTTTTTTTGTTTTTTTATCAATGACTTTTTTTTATCAATGACTTTCAATAAATGACTGTTCTCTGTGTTACAGGAACCGGCAATTCATTAGCCGCAAATGGCTGCCTTAGATGACACAACAGGACAGAAGAATGCTGTACTAACAGCACGCACACACTAATCCCCAGAATCACAGCAGATAATGTCATCAGTCAGCAGCACTCAGCAGAATAATCACAGCACAGATAATGTCAGACTCAGCAGCACTGCAGAATGGATCACAGCAGATAATGTCACTGACACGCTGGAACACACTACATGAGGCCACCGGCGCGGCGGCATTATATAGTGTGGGGCGTGTACTAAACCCCCTGAGCTATAATTGGCCACAGGCATCCTGTCTGTGGCCAATTATTGCTCGCCTCGCTGCTGGCTCTATGATTGGCCAAGCATGCGGGGTCACAGTGCACGCTTGGCCAATCATCAGCCAGCAATGCACTGCGACTGGCGCAGTGCAGTGTGGGCCGTTCGCATCACACGAATTTGATGCGAATGGCCCAAATAGTTCTTGGCTTGACGAGCGGTCGAACATGGGTTCGAATCGAACACCGGGCCCATCCCTAGTGGACAATAGGAACTGTCTTGAATCTTTTTGCTGCTGATTCTGTGTCACGTTCCAGTGAAGAAAGAGCCACTTAGGGAACCATATGCATACATTCTTCAAGTATCTTTAGTTCCTATATATATATATAGAGAGTTGTGGCGATTAAAATAAATAAATTAAATAAATTAAATAAATTAATTTAGAATACACTATATACGAGCATCTTATTAACCCTTAGCATCTTATTAACCCTAAGATTACCCGTGATTATTGGTATGGATAGGACATTTGGTGTGTATCTAGAGATATATTCAGCAGGTGTTAGACACCCTCTGTATTTTGACTTATGGTAATCATGGCCTGCCATGACCTATGACCTGGGTGACCATATTGAGCAGGAATTCGGATGCACGCCTTACATGCTGTTCAGACCGAAAGATTGCACATAAAATACCTAAAAGATGCAAATCAAATCTTTTTTGTAAAATATTCATTAAAACTTCAATATACATATAAATGAAATAAAGTGTAATGAAGTAAAATCGGGACCGAAGGTGAAGGAGTAAAAATGACCTAAAATGAAAAATACAGTGGAATAAAATGGCCGTAGATAAATGGTATGAAATTGAAATAGGATTGCACAAAAATTCCAAAAAACGCATAAAATCGCATAAAATCGTATAAAAACTGTGGTAAGAATGGAATAAGAGAGCATATATAAATAAAATGTCTTATTAAAACATTTCATTAAAATTAATATAAAGTGCTCTGCTAAGGATATATATGATCCCATTAAAACATAATCAAAAGACTGCTATATAATTAAAGGCAATCATAGTGAATATTTCCTTATCCATTCTGCCAATCTCGGTGCGTAATTTATGGATGCCGAGGGATATTATTGTACATCTTGTTATAAGTTACTTATGTGTCACTTATAAAGCATCTTTATGTGGCATCTTGTTATAAGTTACTTATGTGTCACTTATAAAGCAATTGATATCTAGTTCTACATTCAGGCCTTTTGGTACTAAAACGTCTGTAGAGTAGATCCAGTGCGTTTCACGTTTTGAAAGCTCTCGTACTAGGTTCATACCTCTCCAATGGGGCTGGATGTGTTCTACTCCCCAAAACAGCAATCCTGACGCATCCATGTTGTGCTTTAAATAAAAATGATCGGAATATTATTTTAACATCTGACAGAAGCAAGGAGGAAATTAATTATCTGGATGTCACGGTATACAAAAAAGGAGCCAAGCTTGAAACAAAAGTGTTCTTTAAAAAAACAGATAGAAATAGCTATTTACCAGTCACAAGTGGACATCACCCGCAATGGCTTAGGAACATACCTAAAGGTCAAATTATGCGGGTACGTCGGAATTGCTCCGAGGATGAGACCTTCACCACCCAGGCAAAAGTTCTAGCAGACAGGTTTGTAACTAAAGGCTACAACCCAAACACTTTGGAGAAAGTAGTGGAAGAAGTGAGGATGATACCGAGAGCTACCTGTCTAGCAGAGAAAGCACAAAATGTGGACACCTCGCCACATGAGTCGAAAGAGATGATTAAGAGCACCACAAATAAAGAATGGGGCTTTATTTCCGGATTCCATGCCCAGTACAGAGACGTCGAGAAAATATTCAAACAACACTGGCATGTTTTAATGTTGGATAAAAACTAAAAACAGAGCTGCCACCAGCACCACAATTCATTTACAGGAAAGCCACCAATTTTGGAGATAAAATCGTACGGAAGATCCTAGATCCACCGAAACGACCACCGACGTTTTGGGACCAAAACGGATTCTTTGCCTGCAGAAGATGCAGGGCATGCAGAGAAGTGACTGCCCCGTGTAGATCCTTGGACACATTCAGCTCTCCAGTCAATAATCAAACTTTCTCGGTGGAACAATTCATCACATGCAACACTACACATGTGGTATACGCATTAAAATGTCCTTGTGGACTGATGTACATTGGAAGAACAAAGAGAAAGCTAAGGATACAAATCGCAGAACACATACATAACATTAAAATTGGATACAAAGACCACAATGTGTCACTGCATTTTAAGCTAAAGCACAACATGGATGCGTCAGGATTGCTGTTTTGGGGAGTAGAACACATCCAGCCCCATTGGAGAGGTATGAACCTAGAACGAGAGCTTTCAAAACGTGAAACGCACTGGATCTACTCTACAGACGTTTTAGTACCAAAAGGCCTGAATGTAGAACTAGATATCAATTGCTTTATAAGTGACACATAAGTAACTTATAACAAGATGACACATAAAGATGCTTTATAAGTGACACATAAGTAACTTATAACAAGATGTACAATAATATCCCTCGGCATCCATAAATTACGCACCGAGATTGGCAGAATGGATAAGGAAATATTCACTATGATTGCCTTTAATTATATAGCAGTCTTTTGATTATGTTTTAATGGGATCATATATATCCTTAGCAGAGCACTTTATATTAATTTTAATGAAATGTTTTAATAAGACATTTTATTTATATATGCTCTCTTATTCCATTCTTACCACAGTTTTTATACGATTTTATGCGATTTTATGCGTTTTTTGGAATTTTTGTGCAATCCTATTTCAATTTCATACCATTTATCTCCGGCCATTTTATTCCACTGTATTTTTCATTTTAGGTCATTTTTACTCCTTCACCTTCGGTCCCGATTTTACTTCATTACACTTTATTTCATTTATATGTATATTGAAGTTTTAATGAATATTTTACAAAAAAGATTTGATTTGCATCTTTTAGGTATTTTATGTGCAATCTTTCGGTCTGAACAGCATGTAAGGCGTGCATCCGAATTCCTGCTCAATATGGTCACCCAGGTCATAGGTCACGGCAGGCCATGATTACCATAAGTCAAAATACAGAGGGTGTCTAACACCTGCTGAATATATCTCTAGATACACACCAAATGTCCTATCCATACCAATAATCACGGGTAATCTTAGGGTTAATAAGATGCTAAGGGTTGGGTTAATAAGATGCTCTTATATAGTGTATTCTAAATTAATTTATTTAATTTATTTATTTTAATCGCCACAACTCTCTATATATATATATAGGAACTAAAGATACTTGAAGAATGTATGCATATGGTTCCCTAAGTGGCTCTTTCTTTGTTTGCTGAATGTCTATTTTCATGTAAAATTAAAGCATAAGCTATGCTATAGACATAAGAAAAATCATATCGCCAGAAGGGAATATGGATGCCGTTTATATAATAGCGGCCACACACTATAAGACAAGCGGCCGACCAATCGGCTCATTGCGCAACACACTAGAGATAGTTGCAACCGATAGATGCACACATATACTTATAACATATGTGGGTTACACACTAATATATATGGAATTATTGTTTCCAAGGCTAGTATCCACACACATGAATCCGTGCAATCGGCATCAATATACTGACAGGCGATACGATATTTATCAGGGCATTGTGTAATACATGTTGTATATCATAATAATTGCTGTGTAAAAGTATCACTAAGTAATTGTTCAACATGGGCATATGTATAATTGATGTAATTTATTCGGTTTAAAAGCTGTCAAATGTTCCAGTTATATATAGCTCATAGTTCACATTCTATGTAGACAGTATTCCATGAGTATCGCAGGCGCTCGTCTGATTGGCCACATGAGAGGTCATTCAGACTGGCGGGGATCCGGATTGGAGACAGTCTGGGAGATACCCAAATAAATACAGCACTTCCTATAGCGAGGCCACACCCTCAGACGACGTCCGGAAGTGACGAAACACGTCAGGGTCGTGGCCTCGCAGGAAGTGACGATTTGCGGTCCAGAGTGCGCTCCAGCCAGCCCAGACACCAGGAAGTGGAAGGGAGACCTAGACACAGCGGTCTTTGGCGGTGGTTTCCGGCGGACGGAAACCTTGCAGGCAGAGTGCAGTTACTTCATTTTTATTCAAAGTGATTGATATTTTATATTCTGGTACGCATTTTACTGGGGGGGGGAATGGGAAACTGAAATAAAACTGTGTTTACCAAACTGTACTACGCTATCCGCAATACTTTATTTTTTCTATGCTGGATACTGTTGGAGAGGAACTACTCTGAGGTACACAGGTGGAGGAAAGGCGGACACAGTAAGGTGGTTGCAGTGGCCAGTGGTTTCTGATTGATATGCCCAATTTGATCTATGCTCTGGTGAGTGCATCCCCAAAGGGGAGTTTCTCCAGCACGTGGTGATATGAATTGTTGTCGGGTGGAAGTCACATCTTTGTATCACAGAAAAGAACTGTTTAAAGCCTCACTGCATACAGAATTTATTCATGATTTGATGGATTTTTATGATTTTTCATGAACTTTACTGTTAAAATCATATAAGCGCTGCTGCAATATTTTTTGGAGCCAACACACGTGTTGTGAGGACTCATTTTAGATATTGCCATATCTACATGAGAGACATGTAGATAAATGTTGGTGTTGCTGTTTTTCACTGTGCAGGTCAAATATCCCTGGTACTGGTTATGTCCAAAGCTAGACAGCATTAATTAGTATAAAAATCCATGTTGGTTGATTCTATTGAGGAGCAGGCAATTGATGCTTTGGATTTTATGGTTAGAAATACTGTGTTTTTCCCCAAGAAATCAAATCAGTAGATTGCATGTTCCCCTAAAAATGATTGGCCATGTTGGTGTTCATTTCCATGCTGTACCCAGAAATATAACCTGAACATTTATTTTCCCTGTGGCCAAGAACTTGCAGATTTCAGTTTTAACAATTTTGGATATAACCTCTGCCCTTGTATACAGTGAGCCATTGCTTCTTAGACTAGGGTACATGTTTAACAGGATAGGTACTATTACACGCTATACTTCCTATGCTGCCTGTGTGGATTCTTAGAAATTGACAGATTCACTGTGCTGACGTTTTAATGGAACTGGACTAAAATTGTAATAGGCTGTGTCCATATGTTATTTAAGGTCTAGAAATGCAGAATAAGCAACACTTATGCTGTAAGATTCAACGGAATAGAGAAAACTTTTTTTCTGAAAGTAATTTAAAGTTTCTAAAGTACCTCTGCATCATGATGGAGAATAATCCAGTACCATATGCTAGACTGTGTATGGCTGACTACAAGTATGAAAATCCTTCAGGTAGTAACTGAAGATTTAAATGGGTATAAATGCGAGATATAGGATTGGCAGTGGCAGATGAAAGGCTTAGGAAACAAAATTTGTGCTACAAAAAGAGCTTTATATTAAAGAAAAAAACACTGTATTCAGTTCAGAGGTGTGTTGCAGGATTTGTCAGAAATGGACATTGTGCTCAGTACAAAATGCACTTTCATTAACCTCTTAATGAATAGCAGCATGCCATGTAGTGCTGCCCCTGCAGGAGCCACAGGATAGGATGGGTTCTCTGTTCTTTGCCTTGACCTCCTCAATGACTTCACCCCCTCTGACACACTAGGTTAAGTAAACAAAGTTTGCAACATCACACCCCCCTCCCTCCAGGCAGGAGTGGAGCCTGTGAAGAGGAGATGATGTTGCTACACGGAGGAGGAAAAAGTAGTGGGGACTGAGGGGAGATACATTCTGGGCTGTCGGTGGGGCCAACATAGGTAGAGGGTTGGAAATCAAATTTGCCTACAACAATGTCAGGAAAGCCTGTTTCCACCTCTTCCACGTTGCCAGGGGAACAGTGATCATTAGAAGCAGTAAACTCTGTCTCCTTGCTGATCACTGCCAAGCTCCCTGTAGTGCTGATGGTGATGGCACTGGCAGCAATGGTGGTGGTGGTGGTGACATCATCATGAGCCTCGGACTCCTGACATGTTTCCTGCTGCATGGCCAGGATCTCCAGCTTTGGCTGCACAAATGTATGTGCACTGGGAACCCCTTTGGCCTGCCCTCTTCCATAAAAGGTACCAATGGGCACCATGCTACCAGCAGCAGTGGAAGAGGTGGTAGCGCCACTTTTGCTATGAACTGTGCTGCTTAGACATGTGCAATTCGTTTCATTTTTTTTTTCGTTTTTCGTTTTTTTTCGTTATTTTCGTTCATTCGTTTTCGTACGAATGAACGAACAATTCGCTAAAAATTTTAACGAATAACGAATCCGAAAATAACGAAAATCCGAAAAAAACAAATTAGAAACAACGAATGTATGAATGGAGAAAATCCGAAAAACAAATACAGGAACAACGAAAATGAAAATGAACGAAAAAAATTCGTACATTCGTAACTTTTATTTTTTTGTTGAATTGGTGATTTTCCGTGTCCCTTACAATGGTGCTGCTTAACGTGCTTCGAATAGTTTGAAGAAAAAATTCGTACATTCAGAACTTTTTTTTTTTTTCGATTCGTAATTCTTCGTGTCTCTTACAATGGTGCTGCTTAACGTGCTTCGAATAGATTGAACGAAAAAATTCGTACATTCGTAACTTTTTTTTTTTTTCAATTCAGAATTGTTCGTGTCTCTTACAATGGCGCTGCTTAACGTGCTTCGAATGGATTGAACGAAAAAATTCGTACATTCGTAACTTTTTTTTCCGATTCGTAATTTTCCGTGTCTCTTAAAATGTAATAATAGCATACACATTACTTAAAATTATGAATTATGCTCCGATTATGAATCTACGAATGTTACGAATGTTACGAATGTACGAATAAATACGAATGCGTCCGAATTTCGAATAAACTAACTAACGAAAGAACGAATCAACGAAAAAATAACTCTAACGAAAATACGAATCGTTACGAATACGAACACCGACGACTTACGAATGTACGAATCGTTAAGAATACGAACACCGACGACGTACGAATTTACGAATCGTTACGAATCAATGGAAACGAAAAAAACGAAACGAAAATAAACACATTTTTTTGTTGTGCACATGTCTAGTGCTGCTGGTTCTAGGAGGTAAATCCTGGAACAGCTGGCGACGTGCAAATGTCTGCTGTTTGCCAGGCTCTTTACCACCAGCAGTCTTCACTCCCATTCGCCTCAGCTTTATGGGAGGTGAGCTGAGCTCAGAGGGCGCAGAGACAGAACGTCCCACCTGCTGCTCATGTACACAGCTCATAGCTCTCCCTCTCCCAGCAGCACTCTTAGGCTGCATTCACACCTGAGCGTTTTGTCGCCCTAAGCCGCCCTACGCCTGAAGCTACAAAACGTTCGAGGGGATAAAATACATTGTTCTCTATGGAGATCGTTCACATCTCCACTCCAAAACGCCTGAAGCCGAACGCCTGAAGCTCAAACAAGTTCCGGACCCTTTTTTGTCGCGCGAATCGGGCAGATTTGGGCGTTCGTGCCCCCATAGAAACTAATGGAAACGCTCGATTCAAGCGACTAGCGCGACAACGAGCGTTTCTACGTCCGTTTTGTCGCTGCATCTGCTCAAGTGAAGTAAATTTTTACATGAAGGAAATGACATAACATAACAGGAAGTGCACAGATAACCATTTTAGCAGACATACAGACCAGCAATATGGAGGATGAAGATACTGTATGCCTGCTGGATCAAGAGACATTTATTGGAATGGTCAAGGAGCACCCCTGTCTCTATGATACCAGAGATCCCACGTATAAACTCAGAGCGAGCAAGAGGAGGGCATGGACCCAGATTGCCATGAAAGTTTTCTCAAACTGGGCAGACCTAACTGGCCATGTTAAGGATGTAAAAGGTAAGATAAACCCCTGCAAACATTAGTACATTATAGAAAAACAGTACCACTTCACACCTGGGGCCAATTATGACATTTCTCTCCTACATGTAAAATCCATAATTTCTTGGCTAGAAAAAGACATAGAACCCCCAAATATTATATATGATTTTTTAGAAAAGACCCTAGAGAATACAATGTCGGTCGTTGCAACTTTTTATATTGCACGGTATTTTCGCAGCAATTATTCAAATACGTTTTTTTTCATGCTTAAAAAAAAAAAAAAAAAAAAGTAAAGTTATCCCAATTTTGTTGCATAATGTCAAAGATGAAGATACGGCGAGTAAATAGATACCCAACATATGAAAAAGTCATGCAAGCCGCATCTTTGGAGCGCTAAGCGCCCCTTCCCATTAAAAAAAATGTGGCAGCGCTCCAAACCCGCCTGCAAAGAGCCTCTGCAGCGGCGATTTGCGTGCCTTTCTAACCCTTTTTCGGCCGCTAGCGGGGCATTTTTAACCCCCGCTAGCGGCCGAAAAAGGGTTAAAACAAGCTGCCCCATTGATTTTAATTGGTAGGAGCAGTGAATAAACCGCTCCTTCACCGCTCCAAAGATGCTGCTAGCAGGACTTTTTCTTACCGTCCTGCTAGCGCAAAGGAGTCGCTTTTGTCAGGCGCTATACAGGCGACTGAAAAACGCCTCAGTGTGAAAGGGGCCTATGCATAGGACTATGAGTATAGTATAGTCAGCATGTCACAAATACATGATGGCACACTCTGACCCCTAGTGTATATTGTATGGATACTGCACACAAAGATAAATATATATTTAAAAAAAAAACACGGAACTTCTTCACAATAAATCAAGCAATTTTATTAATTATTCACCTAGCATAGTATACGGTTTTATTATTATAACAAAGAAATAATTTATTGAATTGCCTCAAGCTGCCATGGGACCTGTCCTGCTGGAGACATGAAGTAGGATGCAAATTGATCCCTGACATGTGTCCCTTGTCTGTTTCCACGCACACCGGTCCAATGCGCTCTTTCCATACTCTCAAGTACTGGCTCCTCAAAATCATATCCATCCCGCTGCCTTACAAAATTATGCAATGCACATGAAGCCTTTACAGCAGAGACTGCATTTTGCATATTCAGAACAATCGGAGTGTGCAGTACCCGCCATTTATTTGACAATATGCCAAATGCACATTCTACCACACGACGTGCTCGTGTTAGACGGTAATTGAACACACTCCTCTGTTCATTTAGATTGTGCCCTGAGTAAGGCCGTAGTAGATGCTCACTCAACAAACACACTGGGTAGGGGAGGGCCATTTGTGCCCGGGAGTGGCCTGCTTGCCGGAAGGTCCAGACAATCGGTACGTAGGAGGTGTCCAAATGAGGAATTGTTAAAAATAGCCGAGTCAGCGCTGCTGCCATACGAACCAATGTCAATGTACCAGAAGCAATAATTGGCATCCGCAACCGCCATCAAAACAAAAGAAAAATATTTTTTATAGTTGAAGTATTGGCTTCCGCTTCCCATGGGCTTAATGATCCTGATATGTTTCCCATCGATTGCTCCGACACAATTAGGGAAATTGCAGCGTTGCAGGAAAACCTCTGATATCTGTGACCACTCTTCTGATGTCGGTTTTTTAAACACGATATCCTTCAAAATCTCCCAAATTGCAGAGCAGGTGTCACGGACTATATAACTAGCTGTTGATTTCCCTATCCGAAAGCTATAGTGCAGACTTGATATAGATTGTCCAGTTGCTAGGTACCTACAAAGAAATAAATATATGTATTTTAATTTGTGTTTTGACAGTTAAAATGCTAAAACTGAAGTGGAAAAGCTTACGGGATGCCTACACACGACATGTACGCCTGACCAGGGAATGTAGGAGTGGATCTGCAGCATGTGCTCCAAGAGAGTACATGTATGCTAGAGAACTGGAGTTCCTTCGGCCATTGGTGGCTTTGGGGCGGTAAGCTATCATCTGTACGAATGTCATTAACAAATGTAAAGAGAAAGTTCTAATAATTAATTTCTATTTTCAGTACTGAAAACAGCTGGGAGGACAGCTCCCAAAATAATTTGGACCCACAAGCAAGCCAGGCATCAGGCGGTGAACAAGAAGGACAAGATCCGGAGAGCCAGTTGTCTACTCCGGCACGCTCTACAGCAACAACACCTGTGGGAGACCGTGACGAGGAGTCCACACCACCTATTCCTGTTCGTGTGCCAGCTAGAGGAACACGAAGGAGGGCTCCGGAACCGGATTTTAACAGAATGCTGGACATTATGGCCGGTATGTCGGACAGGATGACCAGCAATAGGTCCCATGTACAAGTGTCTGCACGGTGTCTGGAAGGTCTGATGGAGAAGGTTCCATCAGAGCTCCAGGCAGACATGCTGTCAGGCACTATACGCTACATTGCGACCTTCATCCCGCCAACCACCACATATAGGTCCTCTGAACCTCCCCCACCATATGGTCCTTATGCTAATCCCCCCCCGCCCCATCTGCCAGCACTTCCTCGGTTTTCAGCACCACCTCCTAATTACCCTCCTCTGCCTACACCGCCACCAACCAACTACTACCGTCTGCCAACACCACCACCACCTTCTAATTGGCAGCCCAATGACCATGCATCTACCTCCACCTGGTCACAATATGGCCATGCCATGGATGTGGTCAATGCACCTAACGAGGGAGTCAACTCCTCCCAAACCTTTCAGCACCTCTGATTTTTTATTTTTTTTTATGAGCTACGTTAGCTCCGGTTGAGCTGTATATTTTTCAAATTAAAAAAAAAAAGAGAATAAGTTATATTTAGTTAATATTTGATAGTAACAAATAAAGTTTTTTGTTTAATATTAAAATTGTGTGATCGGATGTTTATTTTTCCCTCAATTCTTTACAAAAGTAGGAATTTTATTATAATAATCATTGTAATATGTTATTTTTCGCAGATGAAATGTGTATACCACTAATAACGCCCCAAAATACATACATTGCACTGATGACACGTGGCACTGACAGGTGGTACTGATACGTGGAACTGGGGACACGTGGCACTAACATGTGGCAATGAT
Source organism: Lithobates sylvaticus (assembly GCA_028564925.1). Taxonomy (NCBI): domain Eukaryota; kingdom Metazoa; phylum Chordata; class Amphibia; order Anura; family Ranidae; genus Lithobates; species Lithobates sylvaticus. The sequence goes on along the minus strand of CM053030.1, from coordinate 204,933,014 downwards.
GACACGTGATATTGACAGGTGGCATTGATACGTGGCACTGATGATACGTGGCACTGGGGACACGTGGCACTAACAGGTGGCAATGATGACACATGACACTGACAGGTGGTATTAATATGTGGCACTGGGGACACGTGGCACTGGGGACAAAAAGAAATAAGAAGAATTTACCTCAGTGTGATGATTAGTCGTTCCACTGGGGGTATACTGTTCCGGAAATAGGTGTCCATTCTTTGCAACCGGCTACTGAGTAAACCCAGTAACTCATCAAAGCTGTGAGCAAGAAATATGGGGTTTATTAGTGGACATTATAAGACAGGAACAATGTCAAACATCATGAATCCAAATTACTTTGACTAACCTTTTTATGGACATCCTTGTGTAGTCCAAGAATTTCTCATCATGCTCACGTAGATCACTATACATGACCCAAAATTGGCCTCTCTCTTCACGTTCGGCAATTACTGGGTGGATCCAATATCTGCGTGCCCTCTTCTTTCTCCTCTCTCTTTCATGTAGAAAGTATGAGGTAACCGTGGCTGCTTCCAGAAAACACGCCATCTCATTGTCACTCATCTTTGTGCAGAAGATAGTACAATATGGAGCAGGAAGCACAATGATGACCCGGTAGTACAGTATTCACCCAGGAAGCAGATGAACAAAATCTAAAAACATAGCAACAAATGATGACAGTGATGATCATTTTTCCTATTGGCTATCCAGAAAAACGATGAAGTTGAAAAACGCCTGAAAACGATGTATGCAAATGTGCAAAAACGACCGTATTCGCGCGACAAAACGCCGGTAAAAACGCCGGTAAAAACGCTCGTTCCGCTACGCTCAGGTGTGAATGCAGCCTAAGGCTTTTTTGGCCTTGTTTGCTGCTCATTTTTCCTTTAAAAGTTAGAAAAATATAGACAAAAAAAAAAATTTATGTGATCGCAGCAAACTAACACCAAAATCACCAAATGTACAAAAAAAATATTATACCAACAGAAAATAACAAAATATTACCTAAATGAAACAAGAAATAAAAAATCTCTCAAAACCAACCAAAAAACGAATAAAAACAGTTACTAAACACCAACAGATGATACACTCGCATACTACAACAGATATAAACTAAAATGAACAACGAAAAACAAAGGATTGCAAAGATATGCGCTCAGATGCACAGACAAATAATTGTGTGATCTGCTCCACTACACTAACTAACCCACAAAGGGAAGTCACATGATCGGGCCTGCCCTGTAGGCCTCAGCATCAGAAGAAAACCTCTGATTGGTCAACCAACAGTCACATGTTTCCGTAGTAAAGAAATTTGGAGCAAATAGTGAACGCATCTTACAAAAATTTGTATTTCGGATCGGAAATTCTTCAACGGAATTTCGTATAAAAACCAAACTAGCATCATCAACATCGACTGCCATATTGAGATGGTATATTTTTGCCTTTGAATTCATTATAACGAATGTTCGTAATTGGTACGAAAATTTAACAAACCTAACGACAATTCGTATTTCGTACGAATCGAAACTGAATTTCGGACACGAATTACGAAATACGAATTTATTCTACTACGAACCGGAACGGAACAAAACAAATTTATTGACGGCGCACATGTCTAACAAAAGCTGGATAATACTGCTAATTAGTCACCAGGTACTTTATAGCCACCTCCAGGGGTACCCTTTTTTCAGGAATGCATATACCCACCCACTATTAGGGCTGTATGTGTAGAGTGAACTCAAGGGAATTTATTTGGGTTAGTTAAGATCATTATATTTCCCACTGTCCATACCAGTTAACATTTTGTTTAATTTAGTTAAATGCCATATTATAAGTTGGTGTATATCCTATTTGGGCTGGCCTGTTTAAATGTGTTCAGTTGCTTGTTTACTGATTCATGCATTGTTTAACTTGACTTATTATAATTAATTTAATCTACCATAAAGTTGCTTCTGGCCTATTTTCTGTGTACTATTATAGAGCAGTAGCATACTAAAGCCCCATACACACGGTCGGATTTTCCCATGGATTCTGTCCTATCTGACAATGTTGTCGGAAAATCCTACCGTGTGTAGGCACCATCGGACAGTGTACGTCGGATTGTCCGACGGACAAAGTCCTATCTCCTGCTGGATAGATTTTTCGACAACAAAGTCCGATCACACCAAATCCGATCGTGTGTATCGAATTCCGACGGACAAAGTGCTACGCATGCTCAGATCACATTACAAGACCAAAGCTATTGGCTACTAGCCTCTACGTAGTCTCGTCGTAGGCAACAAACGTCACTACGTTCAGAATGATCGGATTTTCCGACAACTTTGTCCGACCGTGTGTACGCAACACCAACATCGGACAAAGTACGACGGACATGATCTGACGGACCTGGTCCTCGGATAATCCGCGCGTGTGTATGGGGCTTAACACTTAAGTTACACAGGTGTGAGCAGCAGGGTTGCCAACCACCAGTAAATTTACTGACAGTTTGTAAAAACATGTGATTTTTTTACAACTGCCAGTGAATATCAGGGCTGATAATTTCATGTTGTTTGGACTTTTTAAGTGTAAATCAAGCAAATTACTTTGTTATAGGTATTGTCATATCATGTTTATACTTTTCCAATATTCACGCCAGTAAAATTTCCATGTTTTGTCAGTAAAAAATGCTGCAGGAGGTTGGCAACCCTGGTGAGCAGCCTCTAGCTTATAAACAGGTGTGTCAGTGGGGGACTAAGCAGATCAAAGAGTTGTGGTAGAACAGAGAAACCATCATATCAAGCGGCTCCTGCGGAGGTAAGCACTGTACTGTACGTTTTAACCTAGGTATAGGTGTAGTTATATTCCATTTGTTGTTTGTTTGCTTTACCCTATATTGATGGGCTCACATATTGTGGCTGCAGTTTGTAGTGTCATGACTGATTGATTACCCTATTTCCATGTATTGCTTCAGAGGCCTTGTCCCTATTTGCCAACAAGTTCCTGTTCTGGGTCACACAGTATCCAATACATGCCATCTACTCTCTGTCACAAGATGTGGGAGTGCTAATGTGATAAAAAACAGCTTCCAGCTGCATGGTGAGCTTGTGTCTGTAAATGCTCTGCCTGTTTGTGTCTGTTTCAGATAATTATTGTACACCACCTACACCAGCACTAGACTGAAAGACCCAGGGATTGTGAGATATAAAGTTTCTTCACAGGAAGTGTCAGGTCTCGCACTACAGACTGACATGAAACTACATGATCAATGTACATGGTATGCTGGTGAAAAACACAAGGTACAGGTAGAAAGGTTTACAATGCCTTCAAGGCTTTATTCTTCTTCTGATCTTTCTAAAATCACAATGCAGTACAAAATAACACAAGTAATCTTTACTTTGTGTGTTTGCTCACATGGACTGTAGTATATTTTCTTTGCTTTCATCTCCTGCTAAAAGAACATCTAATGTTAGTTCTGTTCCCGCTAGTTTTGTCTTTGTACATACAGTATCTCACAAAAGTAAGTTCACCCCTCACATTTTTGTAAATATTTTATTATATCTTTTCATGTGACAACACTGAAGAAATGACACTATGCTACAATGTAAAGTATTGAGTGTACAGCTTGTATAACACTGTCAATTTTCTGTCCCCTCAAAATAACTCAACACACCATTAATGTCTAAACTGCTGGCAACAAAAGTGAGTACACCCCTAAGTGAAAATATACAAATTGGGCCCAATTAGCCATTTTCCCTCATCGGTGTCATGTGACTTGTTAGTGTTACAAGGTCTCAGGTGTGAATGGGGAGCAGGTGTGTTAAATTTGGTGTTATCTCTCTCACTCTCTCATACTGGTCCCTGGAAGTTCAATTTGGCACCTCATGACAAAGAACTCTCTGAGGATCTGAAAAAAATAATTGTTGCTCATCATAAAGATGGCCTAGGCTATAAGGAGATTGCCAAGACCCTGAAACTGAGTTGCAGCACAGTGGCCAAGACGATACAGCAGTTTTAAAGGACAGGTTCCACTCAGAACAGGCCTCGCCATGGTCGACCAAAGAGATTGAGTGCATGTGCTCAGCGTCATATCCAGAGGTTGTCTTTGGGAAATAGATGTATGAGTGCTGCCAGCATTGCTGCAGAGGTTGAAGGGGTGGGGGGTCAGCCTGTGAGTGCTCAGACCATACTCCGAACACTGCCTCAAATTGGTCTGCATGGCAGTCGTCCCAGAAGGAAGCCTCTTCTAAAGATTATGCACACAAAAGCCCGCAAACAGTTTGTTGAAGACAAGCAGACTAAGGACATGGATTACTGTAACAATGTCCTGTGGTCTGATGAGACCAAGATAAACGTATTTGGTTCAGATGGTGTCAAGCGTGTGTGTGTCTGGCAACAACCAGGTGAGGAGTACAAAGACAAGTGTGTCTTGCCTACAGTCAAGCATTGTGGTGGGAGTGTCATGGTCTGGAGCTTCATGAGTGCTGCCGGCACTGGGAAGCTTCAATTCATTGAGGAAACCATGAATGCCAACATGTACTGTGACATACTGGGAGAAAAATGGGAAAAGAAACTGCGCTGCGGGGATATACCCAAGAGAGGTTATAACTAAACGTAATAGATATAAAGGCTTAAAAAACTTGGCTGGAAGCTGCAACTAAACTGTAAAACATAACCACAGTGCAGACCAGCTCCACGAGCGAGCCCGCCCCCCCCCCCCCGAACCATACCAGGCTGCCTCCCCTCAACATGGGTTGAACTAAATGGACTTTTTTAAACCTAACTATGTAGAATGTCATCAATGGGAGTCAGATAAAAAATACAGTGCCTGCAATGACCAGTTAAAATGCAAAGACTGCAAGGATGAACAAAACTGAAAAAGAAGATGGATATAAGTAGATTTAAAGCACTGTTTATTATAATGTTTTCATCATTTTTTGATCCTCCGCTGCATTTGAGCACTGCTGATCTCCTGCAGTTTTTTGCAGTAATTTCTTGTCTACATGGATGTACTCCAGTTTATCGGTATTTACCAAGCATGGTATAATGTAAACAATTGGATTAGACAATTCTCATCTCATATTTAGATATGAAATGACAGGTGCCCAGTCTGGCTGTTTACAATCTCTTGTCTAAAGGTAGCCTATGACTCTGCCTGATAGTGGCTGTCTGGGGAACTGAGTGAAAGCTGTCCCAAATGCTATGGTTTTCACCTGATAGGCCTGCAATGGCAACAATGTCTGATCACCCCCTAAAGCAACAGTGTCAAACTGGTGGCCCTCCAGCTGTTGCGGAACTACAAGTCCCATAATGCCTCTGCCTATGGGAGTAATGTTTGTAACTATCAGCCTTCCAATGCCTCATAGGACTTGTAGTTCTACAACAGCTGGAGTGTCGCCAGTTTGACACCTGTGCCCTAAAGCCTATTGACAGCTGAAAATGTAGGTTACTGTTGTGTTGATGTACTTGTGGACTAAATCTTTTACTGATGGGTTGAACTTTATTGCGTGAATGGGGTGTTATTTGTGTTAGAGAATCTGTTGGTCAGGTCTCTACATATGAGTTTCATGGTCTATCCCTCTGCCATTACTATTGGTCTCACTCTCATAGACTTTTGGTTAACTCCAGGAATCCTAGTGGGAAAATATTTCCACTGTAGTTCCTGAGAGATATACAAAGTTGAGTGAAGATTTGACCCACCATCATCTTTTTAAAAGTGAAACATTAATTTGGCCTGGACTGACCTTTAAGAACTGAATATGGAATACCAAAAACAAGTTAATTCCACAGGGATTACTAGCAGTACATAAATTCTCTATCTCTTCCTAGAACCACAGGTTAAAGAATAGAATTGTATTAAATATGGAGAACATAAATAATTCCCTGCCAGGTCAAAAATGAAAGATTGGATGTTTTGGTTGTTTGTAAAGGTTCAATTCTGCTTTCTTATTTAACATTTTAGAATTGCTGAGTCAGACCCTATCTGCACAAACTGTAGACACTTTTAATAATTTATGACATAACCCAGCATAGCCAGTGTGAACATTTTGTTTTATGCCCTTTGGAGGATTATCTGTGGTGAAAATGCAATTGCAAGCATCAACCACCCCCCCCCCCCCCCCCCCCAAAGACAAATATTTTTACTATTGCCTTTTTTTTCTGTTCATAATCATCAGAAGGTTATCATTTGTTTGATATAAGCATACGTTCACAAAACCATGGCTGCCTTTTATGCATGATTTACACAGAGCTTATATTCCCCTGTTCCGTGTTTTTATGTCTGGCAAGTTGGAAGGTAGGCAAATATTCACTTTTTAAAAACCATAGATAGCCAGACACATCATTATGTAATGTATTAGTGTAGCCTGTGATTACTATTGAATGACTGCAAAGTCACATTTGTTTTATCCATTACACAATTTCACATGTCTTCTCTATTCCCTGTAAGTGTAAGAAACTTTAGTTTTTAGTACATTCCTTAGTACAGTGTTTCTCACTCCTGTCCACAAGTTTCTCTAAATGTGATGCTTGTGTAAGCGTAGATTACTAACAGGCCGGGACTGGCCATAATCTTTAGCTTGTTTTGTACCCCGAATATCTGTCTTTACCAGACTGCTATAAGAAAGAGGAGAACCAGTGGGACTTTATATGAGGCTGTGACCTGGTAAGGTCAATTGTCTCCATCCCTATCTATATGTCAAAAAGGAGGGGAAAAGGGATTGGGACTTTGAATGAAGGATGTAGGCGTAAAGAATTCAGTTTATTATATAAATTAACATACAAGTGCATAATCACGAATGAGTGTATATCCAATACAATTAAAATAACTCGTACAATTCATAAAAATTTATATCTATACATACAATATGGACGGGTTGACACATGATTCTAAACGATTAATATCAAAAATTATACATACTGACAGATATCAATTGAATCATAGGGACACGGCATATAATAGCTCTATGCATTTTGTGGCTTGATCCACTCTTCAGGAGCATGCACGTGAGTTCCATAAAAAATATAATAGAAGGAGTTGCTGTATGGTCTGATCCTACCCAAGGAAAAAATAAAAATCATAAAAAATAAAGAAAAATAAAACCAAGTATAAAAACCTACTCTGTACCATACTTACAAGGTTGACTATATAATAAAAGTGTGCCACTTTAGATCGGGGACCCCCAAAAGAGAGCAATCTCCACCGGGAGCTGAGGTGGTGTGAGTGGTAGGATCAGACCATCCAGCAACTCCTTCTATTACGGTATATTTTTTATTGAACTCACGTGCATGCTCCTGAAGAGTGGATCAATCCACAAAATGCATAAAGCTATTATATGCCATGTCCCTATGATTCAACTGATCTGTCATTATGTATAATTTTTGATAATAATTGTTTATATAATAATCGTCTATATTAAATGTATGGATATACATTTTTATGAATTATACCAGTTATTTTAATTGTATTGGATATAAACCCATTAACGATTATGCATTTGTATGTTTTTTTTTTTTTTCTCATACCATCTAATAATTTTTTATATTGAGCATAGTTTTTAATAAAACCATTCTGTACCTTTCAAAGGAGTCATGCTTTGTCTGAGAATAGATCTGTGTGATAAATTATTTCATGCTTTTGGGTAATCATACTGAAAGGTGGATGTATATCTTTTGGCTACATTTTAGTTGAATTAATTGACAAATCACTATATAAAGTATGGAAGTATGGGGACATTGGCATTTATACAGCATATCACTTTCTTTACCAACCATCACAGGTCAAAAACGACAGCTGTACAGAACACACGGCAATGAGGTATTGTTGGCAGGTACACAGAGAATGCTTAAAAGAGGCAGATGATCAGTCACAGAGCCGTCTGCTGAAATCTGCCAGTGGTAACGGCACTTCAGGCATTGACTAACTAGCTGTCAATTGTCCAAATGATGTTCAAGGCTGAATGAGATTTCTACTTCCTGTTTCTTTAAAAAAAAGTCAACATTTTTATCCAACTAACTAGGAACATGAAACCCAGAACAGCTTGTTAACACCCAAAACTATCATTGCTTCAGCTGCTTCACTTCCTTGTGTACAACCAGAATTAGTTTGTAAAGGGGTTCATACATAAGTCAACTTTCATTTTTAGTGTGCATCCACAGGACAGAATGTTGAGGGGCACATTCTCCAAAGATCTAAATCAAACTGATGGAATATTTTACATTGTGCGTTTCCTCTTTTTTAAATTCTCCTAAAATTCGTATGCATCTGTAGTCCAAAGAGATAATTCATTATAAATTCTAACCAATTATGAGTAGACATGTGCAAAAGGAAAAAATTCGTTTCGTTTCGTTTCGTTTTAATTCGTTAATTAATTAATTTCGTTTAGTTAGATTCGTTACATTTGTTAAATTCGTTTTCGGATTTCGTTTAGTTTTCGACCGATTTTCGAATTCGAAAATATTTTGCGACCCGACTTTGGGTCCACGTATCTCGGGGTTACTTGGTGATAGAAACACCAAATTTGGATATGTTATAGTGCTAGGTCTACTGTGTTTGCATACCAAATTTGTTTCTATCACCAAGTAACCCCGAGATACGTGGACCCAAAGTCGGGTCGCAAAATATTTTCGAATTCGGTTGAAATAATTTCAAATGCAGTTGAAATATTTTCAAATCTGGTTGAAATTATTTCAACTGCATTAGAAACTATTTCAACCAGATTTGAAAATATTTCATCTGCATTAGAAACTATTTCTATCACCAAGTAACCCCGAGATACGTGGACCCAAAGTCGGGTCGCAAAATATTTTCGAATTCGGTTGAAATAATTTCAAATGCAGTTGAAATATTTTCAAATCTGGTTGAAATTATTTCAACTGCATTAGAAACTATTTCAACTGCATTAGAAACTATTTCAACCAGATTTGAAAATATTTCATCTGCATTAGAAACTATTTCAACTGCATTAGAAACTATTTCAACCAGATTTGAAAATATTTCATCTGCATTAGAAACTATTTCTATCACCAAGTAACCCCGAGATACGTGGACCCAAAGTCGGGTCGCAAAATATTTTCGAATTCGGTTGAAATAATTTCAAATGCAGTTGAAATAATTTCAAATGCAGTTGAAATAATTTCAAATGCAGTTGAAATAATTTCAAATGCAGTTGAAATCATTTCAAATGCAGTTGAAAAAATTTCAAATGCAGTTGAAAAAATTTCAAATGCAGTTGAAAAAAATTCAAATGCAGTTGAAAAAATTTCAAATGCAGTTGAAAAAATTTCAAATGCAGTTGAAATAATTTCAAATGCAGTTGAAATAATTTCAAATGCAGTTGAAAAAATTTCAAATGCAGTTGAAAAAATTTCAAATGCAGTTGAAAAAATTTCAAATGCAGTTGAAAAAATTTGGTGTTTCTATCACCAAGTAACCCCGAGATACGTGGACCCAAAGTCGGGTCGCAAAATATTTTCGAATTCGGTTGAAATAATTTCAAATGCAGTTGAAATATTTTCAAATGCAGTTGAAATATTTTCAAATCTGGTTGAAATTATTTCAACTGCATTAGAAACTATTTCAACTGCATTAGAAACTATTTCAACCAGATTTGAAAATATTTCATCTGCATTAGAAACTATTTCAACTGCATTAGAAACTATTTCAACCAGATTTGAAAATATTTCATCTGCATTAGAAACTATTTCTATCACCAAGTAACCCCGAGATACGTGGACCCAAAGTCGGGTCGCAAAATATTTTCGAATTCGGTTGAAATAATTTCAAATGCAGTTGAAATAATTTCAAATGCAGTTGAAATAATTTCAAATGCAGTTGAAATAATTTCAAATGCAGTTGAAATAATTTCAAATGCAGTTGAAATAATTTCAAATGCAGTTGAAATAATTTCAAATGCAGTTGAAAAAATTTCAAATGCAGTTGAAAAAATTTCAAATGCAGTTGAAAAAATTTCAAATGCAGTTGAAAAAAATTTCAAATGCAGTTGAAAAAAATTTCAAATGCAGTTGAAATCATTTCAAATGCAGTTGAAATAATTTCAAATGCAGTTGAAATAATTTCAAATGCAGTTGAAATGATTTCAAATCATGTTGATACTATTTCAAGCGGATTCGAAAATATTTTGCGACCCGAATTTGAAAAAAAAAAATGAAATTGATTCTAACAGTCTGCAGAAGATCTGCAAAAAAAAAAGAAGTGAAATGGCTGTTAATAGTCTACAGGAGATCTGCTATTAAATTATATATTTTTTTATTCTGTTCTAATCTTTTCTATTTGAATTATACATTTTGGAAGATGGTTATTTACTTATATACATCTGTCACATAAAAAAAAAGGATGTGAAATGGCTGTCACGGATGTCGTTCGCAAGGCAAGTACATATGCTGTATGTCATTGTCCACTTGCCACAACACCTGCCACAAGCGCCAAGACACCTGCCACGAGTGCCACGTGACCGACCACAAGTGCCACGTGACCTGCCACGTGACCAAGTTGTGGATTGTCCACTTGCCATGTCACCTGACACAAGTTATGGGGTTCCTAGCAGCAAGTGACCCCCAGATATGGGGGATATGTCAAGTACTTTTCTACAGCAGAGAATTACATTTTGTGACCCGACTTTGGGGCCACGTATCTCGGGGCCACTTATAGCTAGAAACCCCAAATTTGGTATGCAAACACAGTAAAACTAGCACTACAACCTCTCCAAATTTGGTGTTTCTATCACCAAGTAACCCCGAGATACGTGGACCCAAAGTTGGGTCGCAAAATATTTTCGAATCCGGTTGAAATAGTTTCAAATGCGGTTGAAATAATTTCAAATGCAGTTGAAATAATTTCGAATCATGTTGATACTATTTCAAGCGGATTCGAAAATATTTTGCCACCCGAATTTGAAAAAAAAAAATGAAATTGATTCTAACAGTCTGCAAAAGATCTGCAAAAAAAAGTGAAATGGCTGTTAATAGTCTACAGGAGATCTGCTAAAAAAAGAAATAGATGCTAATAGTCTGCAGGAGATCTGGTGAGAAAACAAAATAGATACTAATTGTCTGCAGGAGATCTGCAAAAAAAAAAGTGAAATGGTTGTTAATAGTCTACAGGAGATCTGCTAAAAAAAGAAATAGATGCTAATAGTCTGCAGGAGATCTGGTGAGAAAACGAAATAGATACTAATAGTCTGTAGTTGTAGTGCTAGTTCTACTGTGTTTGCATACCAAATTTGGGGTTTCTAGCTACAAGTGGCCCCGAGATACGAGGCCCCAAAGTCGGGTCACAAAATGTAATTCGCAAAATATTTCATTCTGCATTTGAAAATATTTCAACTGCATTTGAAAATATTTCAACTGCATTTGAAATTATTTCAACCGAATTCGAAAATATTTTGCGACCCGACTTTGGGTCCACGTATCTCGGGGTTACTTGGTGATATAAACCCCAAATTTGGATATGTTATAGTGCTAGGTCTACTGTGTTTGCATACCAATTTGCATACCATTTTGGGTTTCTAGCTATAAGTGGCCCCGAGATAATTGGCCCCAAAGTCGGGTCACAAAATGTCAAGCACTTTTCTGCAGCAGAGAATGACATTTGGTATGCAAACACAGTAGAACCAGCACTATAACATATCCAAATTTGGGGTTTCTATCACTAAGTGACCCTGAGATATTTAGAATTTCGTCCGCGATTTTTCGATTCGAAAAAAATTCGGATTCGGTTAAATTCGTTAGTATTGTAATTCGGTAATTCGGATGCATCCGAATGTCCGAATAATAAGAAAAATTCGTCCGAATTTCGATTCGGAACATAAGGAAATGCACATGTCTAATTATGAGATGTGTCATACAAATAGATAATATATTCTTTGGCTATTGACCTATTCCTTGTGGCCTATAATCACACATTTTATTACATGTGCTTCCTAAATCCATTTTAGGTTCCTGGAGGGACCTTTTTACCTGCTTACTTGTTTTGTTCCTTTACTGAACTTTGGCCAAATGACAAACTACCTTTATGCTTCCTCTCCATTACATTATTAGCATTCTAGATATGCTACCTTGTTTCATATGACATCTACATGGAAAAACGAGTTCCTAGTATTGAAAAATAATGAAATACAGTTTATTATTATTGAACCCAATGGTTGGGGAAAAGGTGCTGTTGAGTTTGCAGACAGAAGCTGTGAACAAAATATATTCTAAATATAGGATTAAAGCAATTGTGAATTTTTTTTTTCAAAAAATAAATATTATATCTTGCAGCTGCTGTACACAAGGTGCTATTCACTTGACAATACAAAAATATATATATATTACAGCACTCGCATTACTACACAATAACTGAAATAACCATAGAATATAATTCATAAGTGAATGTCCATATAAAAGTGAATAAAGTGCTCCAATCCATAAAGTGCAAAGTGCTCCAAAAAATTTGAGGTGCGCAACACCCCCTTCTGTGTCCCCATTCACCGGATGGAATGAACACTTTTCGGTCTAGGGGTCGTTTCAGGCTTAAAATGGCCGGTCATTTCGGAACGCAAAAGACCTCAGAGTAATGCCCCGTACACACGGTCGGAATTTCTGATGAAAAATGTGTGTGGGCGCCATCAGACTTTTTCCGTCGGAAAAAATTTGAGATCCTGCTCTCAAATTTTCCGACAACAAAGTCCGATCGGACTTTTTGCGATCGTGTGTAGCGAATTCCGACGGACAAAGTGCCACGCATGCTCAGATTGTACAAATTACAAGACCAAAGCTATTGGCTACTAGCCTCTACGTAGTTTCGTCGTACGCAACGAACGTCACCACGTTCAGAATGATCGGATTTTCCGACAACTTTGTCCGACCGTGTGTATGCAACAACAGTGTTGGACAAAATCCGTCGGAAAATTTTTTTTACTACGGATTTTGTGGTCGGAATTTCCGACCGTGTGTATGGGGCATTAGTTTCCCATTCCTTTTGGTGGCCTGGTTGGAGACGGGACTGTAAACATTATGACTCCTCATGCATCTCTTGCATCTCTTGCCAGCGCAGTAAGTAAGGGATCTAATGCCAAGTCTTGGGGGCTACTGAGGCCCTTGCCTATTCCAGAACGGCCATGGGCAGAAGTTTCTATGGACTTTATTGTCGATTTGCCACCCTCAGAAGGATTCACCACCATTCACCACCATTCTGGTCGTTGTCGACCATCCCTCAAAGATGGCACACTTTCTACCCATGATAGGCACTCCCTCTGCTCTGGATACAACTAACATCTTTATTAAAGAGATAGTAAGGCTCCATGGGGTACCTGATAGTATCGTCCCAGATAGAGGCATTCAATTTACCTCCAAGTTTTGGAAGGAGCTCTGCAAGACATTGGAAATTAAGGTTTGTCTCTCTTCCGCATATAATCCCCAGAGCAATGGACAGACTGAGAGGACAAACCAAACCCTGGAACAGTATCTCCATTGCTTTTGTTCCGGCTCCCAGGATGATTGGTCTTTCCTTCTGCCCTATGCAGAATTTGCTTACAACAATTCCAAACATACAGCTACCAACCAAACATCCTTTTGGTAAAATTTTGGAATTTATCCCTCTTTTCTCCCTAACTCCATCCCCGAGACCTCAGTCCCTGCTGTTCAAGATCGAATAACCTGTATTCAATCAAACTTCCAGAAGATTCAGGAGACTATGCAAAAGGCTCAGGACAGTTACAGGAAGTACTTGTCATAACAAAGGAAGGAGAGGGAACCCGGTCTTCAAAATAGGTGAGAAGGTTTGGCAATCCGCCACCAAACTCAGGTTGCCTTGCCCCTCACGAAAATTGGTCCCTAGATTTATAGGGCCATTCAAGATTAAAAGAATGGTGAATCCTGTGGCCTTCGAGCTACCATTACCTAGCTCCTACAGGATACATCCAGTATTCCATGTATCTCTGCTGAAACCAGTGGTCCCCAGGAAGAGAGGAACCTCCTCCTCCTCCAGTCGAGGTTAATGGGGAGAATGAATTTAAGGTGGAATCCATACTAAACTGCAGAAAGATGGGTAGACGACTCCAGTATTTGATAAAATGGAAGGGGTATCCCCCCGAAGATGACTCTTGAAAACCCTCTGGTAATCTACATGCTCCACGATTGATCAAAGCCTTTAACCAGGAACACCCGGAGTTAATGTCCAGTTTGGGCATCCAGAGGCCGCCCCTTGGGGGGGGGGGGCACTGTCAGGGAAGAAGCCAGAATCAACCTTGTGAGTTTTGCCATTTCCCTGCGTGAATGTGCGGTGGAGCGGCGCTTCGGCGCACGCGCGTTCATGGCTCAGCTAAACAGTGCGCATGCATGCACACTAGTGCACACATAACGTGAATCCCCTGCTGGGCTATAAAAGCTGCCTGACTGTTCAAACATATTGCTGGTTTATCTCCCAGCTTCCCTGTCATGTTGTTCCTGTTTCCTGCTTATTGATTGCCTGTTGTGCCCCGGATTGCCTTGACCTACTCTGATTCTCCCATGGACCTGACTTCTGGCTTGTTTAATGGACTCTGCTTACCTCTGGTGTTTGACCCTCAGCCTGTGCCCGGATTTGCCTTTAGTTTCCTGTGCCTCGACCCTCAGCCTGTGACGCGGATTGTCTCCTGTCTCCAGTGCCTTGACCCTCAGCCTGTGACCCGGATTGTCTGCTGTCTCCTGTGTTTGACCCTCGGCCTGCTCTTGAATCTCCTTTAGACTCTGTATCTTGGCTCCCGGTCTGCCTACGGACTTGTCTCTGGTGCTGGTCCCCCAGCCTGTCCTGGACTCTGTTCCCCTGCCTACCCGCTGGGTCCAACACCTGCCAGCCCTTTTACGGCTATCAAGTTCCTCGCTGACCTTCAGGCAAGATCTGCCCGTCCTGCTGGTAGCTTGTGCCGCTTTGTGAGTTTCACCCTCTGTACCATCTCCAGGGGGTGAAGTGCGCTTATGCCTTATTTCCACTGAGCGGATCGGTTCGGTATGGTTCGGTACGGTATGCTATTTTGAGTGTTTCCATTATGAAAGCGGCCCATACAACCGAACCATACCGCACCATTCAGGGTCCTGCTTCAGATGTGGGGCCATAGAAAATAGTATGGTACAGTTAGGGCGGAGCTACGATACCTTCCACTGATTGGCAGACAGAAAAACATCTGCCAAGCAGTGTGACGCCATGCTAGGCATTTTTTTCTAAACCCTATATGGCCCCTGGTAGTCCGACTTGTACCGACCCAAACTGATCCACTCAGTGGAAATGAGGCATTAGTGGCAAGAGTGAACCGCTCTCTGCATCTTGGCCTCGGTGAGTACCCTTTTCTGACACTTGTTTTGCCCCAGGGGAAGGTAGAGGGCCTCATTGCAGCAGTAGCATCCCTTCTAGAAATAGAAGAGGTCTCTTACAGAAAGGTTATGAGAGTTCTCTGGTTGATGACATTCTGTATCCCAGCAGTCCCATGGGCTCAGCTTCATTCCAGGACTCTCCAGAAATTCCTCCTATCCTCCTGGGACGGGAAAAGAGGATCTCTAGACAACAGGGTTTCCATTCCAGGAGGGGTGAAGAAGTCTCTGCAGTGGTGTCTCAATCCTCAGAGGTTGCGGGAGGGCAACCTTTGTGCCCAACTCCAACCCCTTAGGGTAACAATGGATGCAAGTGCCTGGGGTGCCCACCTTGAGGAACTCCGAGCCCAAGGTGCCTGGAACCAGAGTCAGAGAAGTGCTTCCTCCAACTTCTGGGAACTCTTGGCGGTCAGAGAGGCTTTAAAGGCCTTCGAGAAAAGAATCAGGGGCAAGGAGGCCCAGATCCTTTTCGACAATGCAACCGCGGTGGCCTTCCTGAATCATCAGGGAGGCACCAGATCTCGCACTCTTCTGACCCTGGCTCTGGAACTCCAGGAGTGGGCAGAGCAGAGAGTCACCTCCATCTCAGCAGTGCATATAAAGGGGGCATACAATGTCAAAGCGGACTACTTCAGTCGGCAGCCGATTCACCAGGGGGAGTGGGAACTCCAAAGTGTTCTCCCTCATATGCCGGCACTTCGGGAGCCCAGAGATCGATCTCTTTGCCCGCAGAGGGAACAGAAAAGTGAAGAGACTCTTCTGACTTTCCAGAGAGAGGGATTCAGAGGGGGTAGACGCGTTGGCCCAAGTTTGGGACTTCCGTTTGGCATACACCTTTCCCCCCTTAGTTCTGATTTCAAGAATAGTGCAGAAGCTGAGTCTCTCAGAGGGCAGACTGATTCTGATTGCCCCATGGTGGCCCAAGAGGACCTGGTTCCCTTCCCTGGGAAATTTGTCAGTATCTCCCTCTCAGCGCCTCCCGGAGCGGCAGGACCTTCTCCTTCAGGACCCAGTCTGCCACCCAGATCCCGGCTTCTTCGGGCTGATGGCTTGGCTCTTGAAAGGGAGAGCCTGCAAAAAAGGGGGTGTTCTGAGAGAGTAATCAACACCCTTCTTTTGAGTAGGAAGCCGGTTACCAGGTGTATTTAGGCCAAAGTCTGGGGAGTCTTCTCGCGCTGGTGCCAGGCGAATGGGACTTCCCAACAAGAGATCCCTGTGATTCTGGACTTTCTCCAGGATGGCGCGGATCAGGGGCTAGCAACTAAGACCCTCAAGGTCCAGGTCGCAGCCTTCTCCATATTCTTGACCCCCTGATTAATAGGATTTTGTCAGCTAGAGATAGGTTGTCCCTGGTGCAAATGAGCAAATTTCCGCCTTGGGACCTAAAGCTAGTCTTGGAAGCCCTAACCAGGGCACAGTTTGAGCCATTGGTTCATATCCCTCTTAAGTTACTCACCCTTAAGACAGCCTTCCTGCTGGCGATTACAAAGGCCAGGAGGATAGGCGACATCAAGGCTCTGTCAATAAAAGAGCGCTTTTTTCTATTATTTGAGGACATTGTTGTACTCAGGCAGGATCCCCTGTACCTCCCAAAGGTAGCCTCAAGGTTCCACAGGACTCAAGAGATTGTCCTTCCTTCATTTTGTACCAATCCTCAGAATGAGAGAGAAAGTTCCTTTCATTGTTTAGATGTCAGACGATGTCTGTTGGCTTATTTGAATAGAGTGAAGGAGTTTAGAAAGTCCAGTCACTTATTCGTTTTTTTCAGCCAGAAGAAGGGTCAGCAAGCGTCTAAGGCAGCCATAGCAAGATGGATCAGGCAGACCATGAGCAGGCTGGTAGGGCAGTTTCAACTAATCTTAAGACACATTCCCCTCTGTCTCTGGCGACCTCTTCGGCAGAAAGGGCTGGAGCATCGGGGGGGCAGATATGCAGAGCAGCTACGTGGACAAGCCAGAGCACCTTCCTGAGACACTACAGGGTGGAGTTGCTGTCACCTCAGGATCTTTCATTTGGTAGGAAGGTCCTACAAGCTGTTGTCCCGCCCTAAGGTAGGCCTGAGCAACTTGCTCTTCTCTCAGGGTGCCGTCCTGGAAGAACACTTGATAAAATTACCAGTTACACTTACCGGTAAAAGTGTTTTTTTGGGAAAGCTTCCAGACGACAGGCCTATTTCCCACCCTCTCTTTTGGTATGTTGGTTTTGTATAAAGATTTGAGGTCTTTCACTCTCATGCACTGGTGTAGGTCAATACTTTTTCACAACTGAGGAGCACAGGGAGGAGCGGGGGTTTTAACCTCTTTGTTGATACTGTGAGATGG
>CM053030.1:204870437-204914863 GCA_028564925.1 Lithobates sylvaticus | reverse complement strand
TTTTTTTGTTGGGGGGGGGGGGGTGGCAAACTCATTAGGAACCCCCTCCCCCAACTGCTCTGTCAGATGGTACCAATCCTTTATCTGCTGGCTTTCCCAAGGTCCATACACACTATATACCTACCTCTTTATAGTGGGCATCTTTAGGGATGAATTCAGCAAAGCATGTAGTGCAAGGGGCTGCCTCCATACATTCCATTTCCTAATTTTTTGTCTTCTTTCCCTCCTATTAGCTTTCTTGGTAATTTAAGAATGTCACAATGTGCCTGCCTTTTTTTGGGGGGGGGGGGGGTTGAAATGTTATTTTATCTTTCCTGGGGGCTGCCAATAGTGTTAAGTGAGGGTCTGGCCAAACTAGCACACATTATTGAGCCATTTGGCAATCAATGAAGTGCAGAGGGTTACCTGTAACCCCCCCCCCCCAAAACCCTAGTTAGTGCCAATGGCCCATCAGAAGTGGGGGGATTGATGGGGGGTGAGTCATCTGTGAAGGGGAGCCTCTACTTTTCTGTGCAAATACTTTCCAGCCTCCAATTTTATACAATGCTCTTGTTCCAAGATGTTGATTGTCTAATCTGCTTGCAATGTTTAAGTGCAAAGTGACTAATTTTTTTTTATTGTTTCACTCCACAGTTCCCTTCCACGCCACAGGAATGGCAGACTGTGGCCTCCCACTTTGCCAGCCGTTGGGACTTTCCTAACTGCGGAGGGGCAATTGATGGGAAACACGTCCGCAGCGTCCCACCGCCCAACTCGGGGTCCTACTATTATAATTATAAAGGGTTTATAAAGGGTTTAATAGTGTAGTGATGTTGGCGGTGGTGTCGGCAACATACGAGTTTATGTATGTGGACGTGGGGATGAACGGCCGGATATCGGATGGTGGGGCCATTACGCACACGGAGTTCTACTGGCGTCTCCAAAGTGGCAGTCTGTGCTTGCCACCTCCAGAGGAGAATGCCGAAGGACTCCCCTTCGTCTTTGTCGCAGATGAAGCGTTTGCGTTGACTCCCCATGTGATGAGGCCGTTCCCGATGAGGACCCTCACCCCGGACCAGAGGGTCTTCAACTACAGGCTGTCCAGAGCCAGAAGAGTGGTGGAGAACACTTTTGGCATCCTGGCCAGCCGCTTCCGCCTGTTCCTGACGGCATTTAACTTGGCGGAATACAAACTGAACCACATAGTTCTTGCCTGTTGCATATTGCACAACTTCCTCAAAAGACATAACAGGAACTATGTGGTGCCCGTTGGCCCAGATGTGGAGGGCCCTCCAAATGCAGACCTCACAGCCCTTCAAGTGGCACGTCCAGGCTTGCCCCCTCTAAATGCCCGCGCGGTCCGCGACCAATATATGCAGTACTTGTGGGTAGGGGGGCCATTGCTCTGCCTGACGATGTGTGAGAGGCATTTTTTAATAAATCTGATATTTTAACCAACCTCTGATTTCTTGTCATTTCAGTCTTCTTTGTAGCTGATTTTACTTTGACATTTTTTCCCTTTGCCTTCGACAGTGGGAATGCACTTTCTGGGCAAAAGGAGGTAACAGTCTCTTCTTCCCAAAAAGATTATTCTCAATAACACCCATTGCCCCCCATATCCTTTACATTTTACATACATAATGCATTGTGTTTTTTAAATAAGGAAGCCACACATTTAGAAAAATAAAAAAGTTTACTTGGAAAACATTCACAAGTGCGTTTACAATCTTCACGCCAAAACTGACAACATCTTGGTTATTTACAACATGGTTTACAAAGATTACGCAATTGTTAAAACCAGGCATGGAGCTAACCAGAACCTATGAACTAGGAAAGTTCAACTTTGTAAAGTGAAGACAAGATCAGACATGACTATATGTTCAAAGTGTGTTTGATCTTGCCTTCATCACATGGGGGGGTCACCCCCGAAAAGTGGAAATTTGGAACATGCACACAATTTGGGTCTGAAAATGGTCATTAGATGGTAAAACACATGCCTAGAAGCTTCAAAAGTGCCATTTTCCATCATGGGGATGAATGGACGTTTTTTGGGGGTGCAACCCCTTCACCACAACCACTTTCGTAGTTCGTAAAGTGTTTGCACCCCCAAAAAAAACGTTGGCATTCATCCACCATGATGGGAGCTAGCACATGTGGACACAATGTGTGCATGTTCCAAATTTCAGACAGTTTTTAAGTTGCAAATGTGTTCAGAAGCTGGCACAAATGTGTGTTAATTACTTGGTGCGTTTTCATATTTTTCCTAAAACATCAATGATGTTCTTCAATTTTTGTTGAACATCATTGATGTTTTGCTTTATGTAATCTAGATCTCGATTGCAGACCATTATCTCTCCGATGAGTACGTGGGCACTCTCTGTGGTAAAGTGCGATTTTTCTTCCACAACATCCACGTCACCTAAAAACCACAAACAAACAAATATGGGGTGTTGGAAATGAGGCAGCCATACATGGATTAGCTTAACAGTAGCTGTGTTCTCCAACACTCACCTGTTGTGGTGACAATTTCTCCAAGTTCGATGATCTCTCCTTCCTCCTCCTCCTCCTCTGCTTCTGCTCTTTCCCCTTTTTTGGGAGGTGTTGGTTTGGGGGTTTCCTCAGATGGCCCAAGTTTTCTCTCCCCTATGAGAATGTACAAAAGGAAGATTTAGCAACACAATCTATTGAGGGCAGAAATAGGAAATGACAAACATTGCTTGAAAGTGACGGACACTATTTTAGTTTGGCCAGTTACAAATGTCAACTACATGAATGTAGTCACTTTGTAAAGGTGCTAAACTGACTAGCTTTTTGGTAGAAGTTTGTGTGATGGAGACCCCCCTCTAGTATCCACTGGAGCACATGTGTGGAAAAGCCTACTAAAAAGGGGGTTTGGGTGTCCCAGCACTAGTGCTCTCGAGTCCAGATGGGTAAACAGCTACTGGGTGACCTCTCCTTTACATTGAATAAATTGGCTTTACATTCTGGATGACATTTCTAGGGAGAACAAACTTCCTTTCCCCCAAAAAAACACCAAACATCGTATTATAAGTGGCCGAACGTTCGAGGTTGCGTACGATCGAATGGACACACACACGACCATGCCGGTGGCAGAAAGATCGAGGCTGAGGACGATCGAATGCACAGACGAACATGAAAGTGGCCATTTTGGAATGTACAACTTTGTAAAAATCAAACCACATGGAGCAGTATGCAAGCAAGAAATCAAACACAACTACTTACTTTTTTGAAGAATTCGCTTGATCTTTCTGTACTGATCGGCCTCCCTCAGTTTCAGGTCTGACCAGCGTTTCCTCAGTTGCTCCTTGGATCGTTGTACCCCAAAATGATTGTACAGCCTCCTCACAACTTTAGACATGATCTTGGCCTTGCGGACATTGGGGTTGAGGTAAGGCCCATACTTCCCATCATAGTCGCTCCTCTTCAATATGTCCACCATCTCCAACATTTCTCCAAATGACATATTGGAGGCCTTGAATTTCAGGCTCCGGGATCGGGACGTTTGTGCCTCCGGACTTTCCTCGTCCACCTCCTCGTTGGGGGGATATTTGGGGCGCACCTGCTGTGTCCCCGCCATGTGCTCTCCCCACTGCGCCGTAAAGAGAAGGGGTGGGGAATAGACGAGAAAGATCGTCAGGGGCGGGCGGAGTTTGACGCATGCGCACTGTATATAAAACGTCACACGCCTGTGTCGTAGCCACGATCTGGGAGACGAGGGGAGAGAAAGCTCACGCACGAGACGATCGCTACAAACGAAGGTACAATTTGACGTTGGTACATAACTAGCCTAGACTGATTAGAACTTGAGGCTTCTTTATGGAGAAGATTAGGAGAGTTTAGGCTGACATTATTTATATTGTTTTGTGTGGCGTTGTGTCTTGCAGAGGTGATGGATGCCTTCTACAACGTGAGCTTTCTACCCCACTTCATTGATAAATACCGGCAATTCCCCCTCTTATGGCAGGCGAAACACAGGGATTATAGCAACAGACCAAAGAGGTACGCAGCCCTGCTGAAACTTGTGGCATTTGTAAAGCCTACCCTGCCCATGGCAACCGTGGCAAACTTAAAAGTTAAGATCACCAACATGAAGACTACCTATTTCCCGGAGCGCAATAAGGTCCTGAAGTCACAAGCATCTGGAGCTGCAGCAGCTGATGTCCATGTCCCCACGCTCTGGTACTATGAGAGGCTCCACTTTCTCAAAGACCAGGCTACTGTCAGGAAGTCACTCTCGACTCTTCCTTGCACGCGTCCTTCCACGCACGCCACCCCGCGTGAGGCTTCCGAGGACCAACCTGGGCCTTCCAGTATGGAAGATGTGCAGGTGCCCAGCTTGTTCCAGGTATAGTAGTTTTGTAACCAGTTTGGGGAATAATGAATGATGTTCAGTTAATTCAGGATCCCCAATTGCTTATTTCCTAACGTGATTGACATATCAACAGACAGTGGTGTGGGAGACATTTTTGGGAAGAATCTAAACTGCAGGGCTGAGAATTGTATGGTTTTGTATTTGAAAACATTTTGCAACAGTCACTAGATGAGAATTGTGTGTGTTTGATGAACAAATAACTGAAACTATGTCCCTTTTTCATACACAGGAAGACCTCAGCCAGGAGGTGGCTGTGGAAGGTGGCAGTCAGGAGGAGGCAGGGGGTAGTGGCAGCCAAGAGGGGGGTAGGCGTAGGAGCCTGACTGTCTCCCAAGTCTCTCCCCTCCGCCTTCCCTACAGAAGGGCGAAAAACATGGGGGAGGTGGGAGAGTCAGCGCTCCAGCTGATCAGAGATGCCTCAGCCTCCCTCTATGCCACACCCACCTACGAGGAGGCCTTTGCCTCCTTGGTTACCAGTAAATTTACGGGTATGGAGGCGGGGGCAACGCAGCATGTGTGAGGAGGTCATCCTCAAAATACTAAATGAGGGATGGCTGGGGAGATGACTCCCCTCACACATGTTTGCGAGAGTGACCTTGCTCCGCCTCCTCCTCCTCCTTCTGCCACCCCACTTTGGAAAAGTAATTTTATCCCCGTATCACCGCGTAATGGTGTTGCGGATACGGTACAGTGTAAAAAAATGCTTGCCACGTCCCGAAAATTGTAGTCTAAATATTAGGTATTTTGTCAACAAATTAATGTTGGAGAATGATGGACTTTTTAGGCGTCAGATAGATATAACAAGTTTTTTTATTAAAAACATATAAAAAAAAGAATATAAAAATAAATAATGAATTATAAATCTAAAACAGATTGTTTGGAAATAACAACCTGGCACACTATAGAAATCTTTAACAAGCTGATGTATAAGTACGCTCAGATAGTAACAAAGTGGTTCCAATGAAGTCACTATATGATCATTCAAAATTTCCTTAGAAAGATTGTGACATTAAAATAAACAGAAACACGAAACCATCAGTGAGCGATACAGTCATACAGAAGAACAGTTTGTTTGCAGTTGCTCTACATGTTACGCGTCCTAAGACGCTTCCTCAGGAGCTTTCTATATTAGGAATAAAAAGAGAAACAAATATGCAATAAGAAAACAATACATATAACATAACATAATCAAATGTGACATTGGATCGAAGGCAGCCTGAAGCGTAGAAACGTCGACCGCCATAAGAGGGGGTAGGGGGGGGGGGGGAAAGGGGGGGGAGGAAGAAAAGGGGGGAAGGTAATAGCGGAACAGAAAAAAAGGGGGGGTATGGAAAAGAGAATGGTTTGGGGGTGATTAGATCGGGAGTGAGATTGGGTGAAACGGGAATGTGAACAAGGAGGGGAGGTAAGGAAAAATTGTTCAGCGGAGTGAAACGGTGTGCATTATGGGAACGAGTGCAACATAATCAATTGCGTGGTAAGTGTGGTAATGAATGTATACTTACAATCCCTGTAAAGGGAAGGAGTTTAGTGGAACGGGGAACCAAAATACGTTTGTCAGCAGCGGTACTCTGGACATATATGTATGTCAATGGGCCGAGAAATTCTGTATTAATATTTTATTAGTAGATTATTTTATGTTATTTTTTGTTGTTAATATATTTATTCATTTTTTGTATATATATAACGAAGGATTATTAATATTAGTATGGATATGCCATTGGTCTATGCTCAATCATCAATATGTGCTAGTGTTAGGATATATGTTGAGTAGTGCACAATTGTTGTGTATATGATTATCTATATATGTATAGAGATTAGATAAATATAGTCATATATCGTAATAAGTGTATAAAGGGAACTATAAATATATAGCCAACTTTTCAGGGTGCAAGTGCGCCTCCATAATTATCCATCCATGTAGGAGGGAGAGGTAAACTTATTACACTGTACACATTGATGGTAGCATAGTGAAAGAATCATTCATAGTATAAAGAGAAAAAACAAGGGGGATTGAGGATTTCTACTTACCCTATGGTGAGAAACTGGCCTCGTACTTATTATTGTGAGCCCATACATTGGGGTCAGAAGGTAAATAAGGGGAAAGCAGATACTGCGGGATACGTTAGCCTATAGGGCCTCCGACTGGCCAATGCTAGTATGGAAGGGTGGAGAGGGATTCAGCCCAATTGTCCACAGGTGTCCTACAAGAGGAACACAACAGAGCGTAAAAATAAGAAAATAAATTTGACTGGTTCCAGGTAGGCCAAGACCGTATCTTAGCCAAGTAGGAATGTCAATGTCCTACCTTGTAGCAATATGGTTCCGTTGTGGTTCCCCGTTCTCGCAGCTGTGCCAGGAGGCTGCTCTGTCTGACGGCAGCCTGAGCCGTCTTTTATAGTGCAGCCGTCCCGGTAGTGACGTCACCGCGTGGACGCGGCGCGTCATACTACCCGGCCGAGTCCTAGTGCGCATGCGCCAGAGAACGTAGAGACGCGGCGCTGGCTAGGTAACCAGCGTCGCAGTCTCTGCTCGCGCGCATGCGCGGGACACGGCCTCAGGAAGATTACGATCCTCGTTCCTCTTCCTGAGGCCGTGTCCCGCGCATGCGCGCGAGCAGAGACTGCGACGCTGGTTACCTAGCCAGCGCCGCGTCTCTACGTTCTCTGGCGCATGCGCACTAGGACTCGGCCGGGTAGTATGACGCGCCGCGTCCACGCGGTGACGTCACTACCGGGACGGCTGCACTATAAAAGACGGCTCAGGCTGCCGTCAGACAGAGCAGCCGGGTAGTATCCTGGCACAGCTGCGAGAACGGGGAACCACAACGGAACCATATTGCTACAAGGTAGGACATTGACATTCCTACTTGGCTAAGATACGGTCTTGGCCTACCTGGAACCAGTCAAATTTATTTTCTTATTTTTACGCTCTGTTGTGTTCCTCTTGTAGGACACCTGTGGACAATTGGGCTGAATCCCTCTCCACCCTTCCATACTAGCATTGGCCAGTCGGAGGCCCTATAGGCTAACGTATCCCGCAGTATCTGCTTTCCCCTTATTTACCTTCTGACCCCAATGTATGGGCTCACAATAATAAGTACGAGGCCAGTTTCTCACCATAGGGTAAGTAGAAATCCTCAATCCCCCTTGTTTTTTCTCTTTATACTATGAATGATTCTTTCACTATGCTACCATCAATGTGTACAGTGTAATAAGTTTACCTCTCCCTCCTACATGGATGGATAATTATGGAGGCGCACTTGCACCCTGAAAAGTTGGCTATATATTTATAGTTCCCTTTATACACTTATTACGATATATGACTATATTTATCTAATCTCTATACATATATAGATAATCATATACACAACAATTGTGCACTACTCAACATATATCCTAACACTAGCACATATTGATGATTGAGCATAGACCAATGGCATATCCATACTAATATTAATAATCCTTCGTTATATATATACAAAAAATGAATAAATATATTAACAACAAAAAATAACATAAAATAATCTACTAATAAAATATTAATACAGAATTTCTCGGCCCATTGACATACATATATGTCCAGAGTACCGCTGCTGACAAACGTATTTTGGTTCCCCGTTCCACTAAACTCCTTCCCTTTACAGGGATTGTAAGTATACATTCATTACCACACTTACCACGCAATTGATTATGTTGCACTCGTTCCCATAATGCACACCGTTTCACTCCGCTGAACAATTTTTCCTTACCTCCCCTCCTTGTTCACATTCCCGTTTCACCCAATCTCACTCCCGATCCAATCACCCCCAAACCTTTCTCTTTTCCATACCCCCCTTTTCTGTTCCGCTATTACCTTCCCCCCTTTTCTTCCTCCCCCTTTCCCCCCCCCCCCCCCTACCCCCTCTTATGGCGGTCGACGTTTCTACGCTTCAGGCTGCCTTCGATCCAATGTCACATTTGATTATGTTATGTTATATGTATTGTTTTCTTATTGCATATTTGTTTTCTCTTTTTATTCCTAATATAGAAAGCTCCTGAGGAAGCGTCTTAGGACGCGTAACATGTAGAGCAACTGCAAACAAACTGTTCTTCTGTATGACTGTATCGCTCACTGATGGTTTCGTGTTTCTGTTTATTTTAATGTCACAATCTTTCTAAGGAAATTTGAATGATCATATAGTGACTTCATTGGAACCACTTTGTTACTATCTGAGCGTACTTATACATCAGCTTGTTAAAGATTTCTATAGTGTGCCAGGTTGTTATTTCCAAACAATCTGTTTTAGATTTATAATTCATTATCTCCTTCAAATATGTATTCCCCAAAAAAAAAAAAAAAAAAAAACAAATCATGGTAAAAAAATAACAAAGATTGTATTACGATCTGAGTCAAAATAAACATGTAGTGTATAAATGCTGCAAAGTAATAAAGAAGTAAGTTTGTGAGAAGTGCGGGTGAATAGGAGCAGCTAAAACATGTCATTCTTGTTGCATTGTAAAGAAAAAGAGAATGCGCTGCATTAAAGACATTTTAACATTGCAGCGTGACGAATGTGCTGTGTCGATTAGGAAAGGTAGTTTTACCTGACCGAGCGCTTCCGTCACAGAATTTCTTCTGAGCATGCGTAGCACTTTGTCCGTCGGACAACCGTACACACGATCGGGTTTGGTGTGATCGGACCGGGTTGACGGCAAATCTTTCCAGCAGGAGATAAGACTTTGTCCGTCGGACAAACCGACGAACACTGTCCGATGGTGCATACACACGGTCTGATTTTTCAACAACCTTGTCCGATCGGACAAAATCGATGAAAAAGTCCGACCGTGTGTATGGGGCTTTAGATATAGAGCCTGTTCTAAATTTTTCCGTCGGAAATGCAGACAGAGTTTTGCCCGATGCAAAGTCCGGCCGTGTGTATGCAGCATTACTTTCTTAGAAACCTCTTTAACTCTTTTAGAGCCTCTCCAAGTTGGAATACCCTATGCAGCCACAAAGTACATTTAAATGCATTTTTTTTTCTTTATAAATATCAGTTTTGCTGCAGCAGGTTCTATACACTGTACAGATGCACCACTTTACAGGCACTATATTTAAAGGAAAACTTGTATTTTTATTGTTTCATTTAAAGCATCAATAAAATCACTGCTCCTTTAAAAATTATTGTTTTCGGAAAAAAAACAATAACTTGCATATAAGCCTTTCAAAATGGGGTGCGGGTCCCATAAACTTCAATGTGGTTCGAGTCCAAACTTTTTGCGATGTTCGGCTGTTCTGGCGCGAACTGGGGGGGTGTTCTGCCCCTCTCTATTGTTTAATAATTTTTTCAATAAAAGACTTCACATACGCTGTAAAGACTGGTAAGCTGCAACATATTACTTTGTTTTTGGGTTTAATATCACTTAAGGTTTAAAAAGAGTTTCAGTGGTGACAATATAAGGTCACAGACATGAAGGTTTTCTGTGTACAGAAGACGTGTGTGTTCAAGAGCTCTTTATAGGGAATAACTGCACTGCTGCCCTCAAAACAGGTGGACCGGAATCATCAAGAAGTTCTGACATTCTGCGAAAATTAGAGAGGAGGGCGATGAAATGAGCTGTAAAAGTATGCATTCTTTTACATAATGAAGCACTACATGTTACCGTATTGAGGATGCTGTGATGCTTGGGAATGTTTTTGGCAAAAGTCGGTAAAACCAACAAATATAAAACAAAATACATTCAATACATATCTGCAATACATGTACCTTTCAAAAAGTTTTATCTGTTTAAAAATGGTGAAAGAATAGCAAAATACCTGCTGAATACCTGAAATTTAGTAAGTTCCTAAATTCCTCTTTTAAGTGACAACAGTTCCTCTACTAGGCTAAAGTTGGCTGTTGTCAGGCTGCTAATGAAAGTTCGGTGCTCAATGGATTTCTGGCAAGCCAACAGGTACTTTATGTTCTTACAGCACTTTTAAAATGATGCAACTGGGCTTGTATTGCAACAATCTACTGAATGCATTTTTCTTTACACTTGAAGGTTTTGAAAGTTCACTTCTACTGACTTTTGGCAAAAACCTCCCCAAGCATCAAAGCATCCTCAGCACATTAACATGTAGCTCTCCATTGTGTAAAAGAATGTTTACTTTTTCATCTATGCATTTCATGCCCTTTTAACTCTTGAAGAATGTTGAACTGCAATAGACTGTGAACTGCACATGCGTGGATAAGGTTCATTTTTGTGAGTTCCCAGGGCCACACATCTAGTGCTCTATCTGTCCTGCTATCTGCAGGATGGAGGGCGGAGGGTCTGGGGGAGTTTTTTTTTAATAACCATTAGTGCTCAAGCATGAGAGTTTCAGTGGTAGACAAGATCAGCCACACGCCAGGACTGCCTGTTTGGAGGACTCTAATGATACAAACGGGTAGATTTACTAAAGGCAAATAGATT
This sequence comes from Lithobates sylvaticus, assembly GCA_028564925.1. Classification (NCBI taxonomy): domain Eukaryota; kingdom Metazoa; phylum Chordata; class Amphibia; order Anura; family Ranidae; genus Lithobates; species Lithobates sylvaticus. Next base: position 204,904,057 of record CM053030.1, on the reverse strand, counting down.
GTGCACTTTGCAAGTGCAGTTGGTCCACTTCAGACCAAAGCTTAGTAAATGACTTGCAAAGTACACAGTCTGTTTGCCTTTAGTAAATCCACCCAGTATCATATATCTGTAAATGCATTGGTGTTACTGTGCTCAATCCCAATCATACATAATTAGTCATGTATTGTGATATCATTATGATATAATTGTTATAGATTGGATTACTTCATTGTACCTGTCCAGGTTCCTGGCATTTGTTTTTACTTCTTAGCATCTGGGCCCAGAAGTAGGCAACTGTTATATAGTGTTAAAAGATTGCACCCAATATTTAGGTTACTGGCAATCATCCAGATGATTCAGCTGTGTCTCTGTTAGCAAGCCAAAAGACAGATGGAACTATTACTATGTTGATAATAACAATTCCTACTGAATATTTCTCCACAACATAAGAGTGGTTTATATGGGCAAATATAATAAAGCTCTTTTAGTATTTCAATTCCTCTACTTACATTGTATCTCAGTGGTCTTATCAAATAGACTGACAGTAAATAAATAGTAAACTTAATGGAACACTCAGTATCTGTAACTGTTATTAGGTTTGTCACAGAATATGAGAATTTATTAAAGTTGCACATCCGTTAGCTGCTGTCATAAAGGCTAATGCTCATTTTATGATATAATCTAATTTAACTGTGATTTAATAGGCTGTTACCCTGTTTTACTGCTGGGTTATGTTAGAAAGAAACGCCACCAAGACAGTAGGAAAAAACATTCCTTGAATATCAGTGCTTTGGTAAACTAAGTCCTTGAGATTATTACATGGATCACAATAAAGTTAGAATGATTGTAATGAACAGTTATTACTTGTCATTCTAATTTTGTATTTATGTTTATACTAATCAAAGTGTATAGGCATAAAATACTGGAACAAGACAAAAACATTTATAGCAAATGTTTTACTGTTCAATAAACTTCCAGCATGTTTATAAAATGACATAAGAAGAGTAAATAATACCACAATATTAAACTTACAGTAGAATGTATAGACCAATAAAGCCTGCAATTAGCAGTGCACATAACAGTGGCAGTGTGTACAATTCTGAAACATTCAAAGAATAATCGTTCTTCTTTTTTCTTTTTTTTACCTATGCCTACCATAAGCAGCTGGTATGGGTTTTTGTTTAACTTCTTTGCACCACAATATTGTATAGCCTTGTTTATAGAAGCCTAAAACAAAAATTTGCTAAGAACTTTATTATACAAATTATCAATGATCCCCCAAATTACAAAATAACTGTTTTCACTTCAATTCCATTCAAGTGCACCTGAAATAGGTAAACAAAGATTTGTTTACCTATTGCACATTTTTTTTGTTTGACTATTCTCAAATACTTTAGGAAACCAATGGAAGCAATGTAGCCAATTCTATCATGGGTTATGGCAAACTTCCGAGCAATTTGAAATTGTGAATGCCCCGTACACACGGTTGGAAATTCCGACGGAAAATGTCCGATCGGACCATGTTGTCGGAAAATCCGACCGTGTGTGGGCTCCATCGGACTTTTTCCGTCGGAGATCCTGCTCTCAAATTTTCCGACAACAAAATCTGATCAGACTTTTTCCGATCATGTGTAGAGAATTCCGACGGGCAAAGTGCCACGCATGCTCAGATCAAATTAGGAGACCAAACCTATTGGCTACTAGCCTCTACGTAGCAACGAACATCACCACGTTCAGAATGATTGGATTTTCCGACAAAACTTTGTCCGAAAAATCTGTAATGTAACTGTAATGACAGTTACTTTAAAAAAAAAAAATGAAATATTATTCATTCATCTTAATTTTCCAAAAAGTGGCCATTTGGGGGGTATTTGCACTATCCTGGCATTTTACAGTCCTCAAAAAATGAGACAGGCCATCGTACAGATCATTCGTCATCAGGACTGATCATTTTTCAAATATAAATACCATAGTTTGTTGACATTATAACTTTCACACAAACCAATTAATATACACTTATTGGGATTTTTTTTTTAACAACGACATGTATTAGAATACATTTTGGCCTAAATTCATGAAGAAATCATTTTTTTTTTTAATACAAATGATTTTACTGAGAAAAATAGACAAGTACAAACATTTTGAGCATAGAAAATTGTACAACAAGGAGTACGTATACTTCTAAAACCAAATTGTGTTTGATTTACACAAGGCTATGGTAGAAAAACAGTCAGGTGGGGAGGGTGTCTGGGGTGAAAAATCTCGCCTGAGCTGGAAAGGCTTGATATCTCGCCACATAACGACCATCTACGTATTTCACAAATACAGGTAAACCAAAGACAAGTATAACAAAGGAAAGAACCCAAAGCTAAGAAAGGAAATAAAGAATGCTATGGGACATCCTGTAGGGAGGTGCAGGTAGTTGAGCATCATGACACAAGAAAACCAAAACAGAAAGGTGGGAGTGGAAAGATTATGATCCAGGGGACCAGGACTTCCATTCCAGATCATAGATGGGTATTGTATCCATGATTGTGTGGAACACCTTTTCCATAAGCTGGATGGCCGCTATAAGTTTAAGGATTTGGTTTCCAAGGGACCCCAGGGGTGCGCCAAAACAGGGCAATAGACCAATGGACCGCGCTAGAGCGTGGGCTAGCTTTTGGTCTGGGGGGTAGCCCCAGGAATTTTAGCAAAAAATAAACACATCTGGTGTGTGAGGGTGGTTGGGATACCTGTGATCTCAGATACCTTCACGGTAACCCTATGCCAGAGGGCCCTTACCCTGCATTCACACCTGAGCGTATCATTTTCAGGCAGAAAATCGCGCAAATTGTGGCGTTTTTTGCAGCGTTTTTTAGCGCGATTTCGTTGCGTTTTTTTACCCCGTTTTGACGCGATTTTGTGCAGAGCAAAAGGTCACCAATGTAAAAAGAAGAAAAACGCCCAAATCTGCCCGATTCGAGCGACAAAAAAGGGTCCGGAACTTGTTTGAGCTTCAGGCTTAGGGCTTCAGGCGTTTTGGAGTGGAGATGCTCAAACAAGTTCCGGACCCTTTTGTGTCGCTTGAATCAGGCAGATTTGGGCGTTTTTCTTCTTTTTACATTGGTGACCTTTTGCTCTGCACAAAATCACGGAAAAATGCAGTAAAAAACGCTGCAAAATTGCGGTAAAAAATGCTGCAAAAAAACGCTGAAAAAAACGCTGCAATTCGCACGATTTTCGGCCTGAAAACGCTACGCTCAGGTGTGAATGCAGCCTTAAAGAGGCACAGCTCCAAAAAATGTGCAAGTGGGTTCCCTTTTCAGGGCATCCTCTAAAGCAGGTCTCTGTGACTGTGGGGGAGAATTTGGCAGGGGTATAGTACCACCTGGTATGAAAAGAAATTTGATTTTATTGGATATGTTTTATAACATAAAGTAGAAAATATATATTTTTTTCAAAATGTTTAGTCTTTTTTTCGTTTATATAGCAAAAAATAAAAGAAACCAGTGCTGATCAACTACCACCAAAAGAAAACTCTATTATTGTGAAAAGAATGGTGTAGATTAAATTTGCAAGACCCCACAATTGCCAATTAAAGTAGCACAGTGATGAATAGCCAAAAAATGGCCTGGTCATGAAGGGGGTAAAATCTTCCGGAGGTGAAGTGGTTAAAAGAACTGCTCCCTAAAGAACAGTATTTTTTAAGAAAATGTTTTCATTGTTACATTTATACCCTACTAGTTCCCTTTGTTTGACAATTCCTTTCCTATGAGTTTTAAAAAGGGAGAGAATTTTTAGCTGTGTTCACTAGGGATGAGCTAAAACCCCCCACGGTTCGGTTCGCAGCAGAACATATTTGTGCGGACACCATTAAAGACTATGGGACGCAAATGTGAAAAATCAAAAGTGTTAATTTTAAGGGCTTATATGCAAGTTATTGCCATAAAAAGTTTTTGGGGACCTGGGTCCTGCCCCAGGGACATGTATCAATGCAAAAAACGTTTTTTACAGGAACAGTGATTTTAAGAATGCTTAACCTCCCTGGCGGTATGATTCTGGCTGGAATTTTGTGCTGAAAGGGGTACAATTATTTTGCATGGAAATTTGGCTTTTTTTTATTGTAGGCATGCAATTCTTATGAATAACTCACTTAAATCTGTCCGAACCAGAGTCTAGTAGACATCCCGGGTATGATAAAGTTTGAAACACAAAATCATAAATTATAATATAATAAAAATATATATAAAAAATGATTCAATAATGTAATCAAATCAAAAACACTGAAATTTGCTCAGTTGCAGAATAGTCGCTGTCATTAAATTTATTGTTTGATGATAAATTGTGATTCTAATTTTTTATCGGTGTTTTCTAGCTGGTCTAAAACCACTTTTGACATAAAGGGACACTTTTTGGTTGCTATGGACAATCTCCAGTTTCCAGGCAGAAAAAAAAAAAATTTATTATATAAAATGACATGCAGGGCACTGGGCCCACTAGGGACAAAGGGGACATTTTTGTATACAGTACAATCTGTAAGATTACAGTACTGTAAGATCGGCGGCACTCGGCACTGTGTGAATCGAGCGAGCGGACGGCTCGCTCACACAGCGGGGAGACATCGCAGGATCCAGGGGAAAAGGTAAGTAACTTCCCCCCTGTATCCTGCACGCAAGCCAGAGTCTGGCTCGGGGTTACCGCTCCCAGCAGAAAAAACTGAACCCGAGCCAGACTCGGGGTTACCGCCAAGGAGGTTAAAGTGAAACAATAAAAATGTAATATTCCTTTGCATATCATGCCTGGGGGTCATCTTAGTCTGCCTGCAAAGTAGCACACTTTTCCCATGTTTATAACAGTACCACAGCAAAACGACATTTCTAAAGAAAAAGATTTAATTTAACCACTTCAGGACCGCCTCCTGTAGATTTACGTCAGCAGAATGGCACGGCTGGGCAAAAGCACGTACCGGTACGTCCCCATTAATTGCCCAGCCATCGGTCGCACGCGCACCGCCGGCGGTGCGCTTGTGACACGGTCTTGAGCTCTCTGACTGTGGCCGCGGGACCAGTGATCGCCGCTGGTGTCCCGCGATCGGGTCACAGAGCAGAACGGGGAGAGGTCTGTGTAAACCTCTCCCCGCGCTTCCTACACTGCCTGTCATTGATCGGCTGTTCCCTGTCATCGGGAAAGCCGATCAGTGACGTCAGACGTAAAGCCATGCCCCCTACTGTAAAAAAAAAACACAACACGTCACACTTAGCCCCTCCCCGCCCCCTAGTGGTTAACTCCTTCACTGCCACTATCATTTACATAGGAATCAGTGCATTTAAATAGCACTGATTTCTGTATAAATGAAAATGTGTCAAAACTGTCTGATGTGTCCGCCATAATGTCACAGTCACAATAAAAATCGCTGATCGCCGCCATTACTAGTAAAAAAAAAATATTAATAAAAATGCTATAAAACTATCCCCTATTTTGTAAACGCTATAACTTTTGCACAAACCAATCAATAATTGCTAATTGCGATTTTTTTTTACCAAAAATATGTAGAAGAATACGTATTGGCCTAAACTGAGGAAAAAAAAAATTTTTTTTATATATTTTTTGGGGATATTTATTATAGCAAAAAGTAAAAAAATATTGAATTTTTTTCAAAATTGTCGCTCTATTTTTGTTTATAGCGCAAAAAATAAAAACCGCATAGGCGATCAAATACCACCAAAAGAAAGCTCTATTTGTGGGAAAAAAGGACGCCAATTTTGTTTGGGAGCCACGCCGCACGACCGCGCAATTGTCAGTTAAAGCGACGCAGTGCCGAATCGCAAAAAGGGGCCTGGTCCTTTGGCTGCAATTTGGTCCGGGGCTTAAGTGGTTAAAACTGCTTGCGGCTATAATATATTGTCAGATCCAGGCAATATAGATAAAAATCATTGAAAAAAATGGCGTGGGTCCCCCCAGTCCATTATCAGGCACTTTGGGTCTGGTATGAATATTAAGGGGAACCCTGCGCCAAAGATACAAAAAAATAAATGGCGTGGATGTCTCCCCCAAAATCCATACTAGGCCCTTCAGGCACTTTATACAGAAAAGGGCATGGGGGTCACCCAGTTCCCCAGGCACTATACACTATATACAGCAGTATATATACTATATGGACTGCACTATATACTCTGCAGAAAAAATGGGCTTTAGATGTTGGTGCTGCCAAAACACTGTAACTACTCACAGTAACTCTTGTTGGGCGCAGGAATGGGCCCTGCTGTGAAATATTGTATCAAAAATTGTAATTACATGCCCCTGTTAACAGGGGCAGAAAAATTGGGCCTTGGTTTTTGTGGCAACAGAACACTGTAACCCCTCACAGTTACTCTTGTTGAGTGCAGAAATGGGCCCTGATGTTAAATATTATATAAAAAATGTTAATTACATGCCCCTGTTAAACAGGGGCAGAACAATTGGGCCTTTGGTTTTGGTGGTGCCAGAACACTGTAAGCCCTCACAGTTACTCTTGTTGAGTGCAGGAACAGGCCCTGCTGTGAAATATTATATAAAATGTTTTAATTACATGCCCCTGTTAAACAGGGGCAGAAAAATTGGTCCTAGGGTGGTGGTGGTGGTGGTGCCACAACACTGTAACCGCTCACAAATACTCTTGTTGGGCACAGGAACGGGCCCTGCTGTGAAATATTTTTTTTTAATTGTCTGCCTGCACTATATTAGAAACTGTACAACGGCTGCACTGTATTGTATACTGTGTACACCACCAGAAGTGTAGTAGAAACTTTACAAACTGTATTAGATACTGTGTACAACGCCTGAAGTGTATTAGAAAGTATAGACCATGAATGCACTGTATATATAGGCTACACTGAATGCAGAGTATATATATATATATACATAGTTATATAGTTCACACAAACCAATCAAAATACACTTATTGGGATTTTTACCAAAGACATAAAGCAGAATACATGTTGGCCTACATTTATGAAGAAATTAAATCTTTATTATTCTATGTTGTTGTTTTTATTTTTTATGATATGTATTATAGCAGAAAGTAAAAAAATATTGTTTTGTATTGTATCAATATTAGAAACTGTACACACTGTATTAGATACTGCGTACACCGCCTGCACTTTATTAGAAACTGTACAACAGCTGCACTGTATTGTATACTGTGTACACCGCCTGAAGTGTATTAGAAACTGTACACACTGTATTAGATACTGTGTACACCACCTGAAGAGTATTAGAAACTATACACCACCAAATGGACTGTGTGTATATATATATATATATAGGCTACACTGAATGCAGAGTATATATATATATATATATATATATATATATATATATATATATATATTGATACAATACAAAACAATATTTTTTACTTTCTACTATAATACATATCATAAAATATAAAAAAAAACAACATAGAATAATAAAGATTTAATTTCTTTTATAAATGTAGGCCAACATGTATTCTGCTTTATGTCTTTGGTAGTATATTTTACTTATTCTTTTTATACTAGTAATGGTGGTAATAAGCGACTTATAGTGGGAATTTTAATAGTGCAGTAGGCAATCTGACACTAACTGGCACTGGCTGGGAGGTACACTAACTGACACTGACATCTTCAGTGACACTAATACAGTGATCAGTGATAATACTATACACTGTCAAGGTATAAATGACACTGGCTGGGAAGGGGTGAACATCTCATCTAACATGCTGTGCAGAGAGAAGAAACACACAGAGCATTCCCTCTGTACAGAGTGCTGTGTGTGTGTAAACTAAAGTCTCTGGGCTATGATTGGGCACAGCTGAATCCTTTTGACAAAATCCTGCTGTGTTCAATCGCAGAGGGAGTCAGCTGAGGGGGCTTGTGCCCTGAACCTGGAAGACGCTGCCAATGTACAGGTATGTTATTGTGCCTGTACAAGCCGCCCTCTTGCATTAAACTGTGGCAAGTGGTTAATATGCTCAGGACCAAAAAAATTATTTAGATTTTTTTACTTTTCTTTTTTAGTCAAGTAAATATGAAATATTGCTTTTTTTTAATTTTGTAAGTCATCTGTAGACTTTATGCATATGAATGTTTTGAAGGCTCCTTCTTTACAGTTTTTTTATGAAAGTCAGTTGTTTACAAAATTCAATAGCTAAAGCTGAATCTTATACTCACAAATAAATGACTCTGTTACTTTTACTTACTCCCTATCAGATGGCTCGGTCTGACATTTCTTTCAGCCAAAGCAGTGGCTCAAGGCAGGTTGCCTCTGCTGTGCTGTCTCTTTTGTTAATACATCATTCTCTATGAATTCTTTGACTTTTATTAAATACAGATAATATACAGATTGTATTTGGATAACAATTAGGGATGGGCCCGGTGTTCGATTCGAACCAATGTTCGAATCGAACATCAGCCGTTCGACCGCTTGTCGAGCCCAGAACTATGTGGGCCGTTCGCATCAAATTCGTGTGATGCGAACGGTCCACAATGCACTGCGCCAGTCGCAGTGCATTGCTGGCTGATGATTGGCCAAGCATGCACTGTGACCTTGCATGCTTGGCCAATCATAGAGCCAGCGGCGAGGAGAGCAATAATTGGCCACAGACAGGATGCCTGTGGCCATTATAGCTCAGGGGGTTTAGTACATGCCCCACACTATATAAGGCCGCCACGCCGGCGGCCTCATGTAGTGTGTTCCGGCGTTAGTGACATTATCTGCTGTGATCCATTCTGCAGTGCTGCTGACATTATCTGTGCTGTGATCAATTCTGCAGTGCTGCTGACATTATCTGTGCTGTGATTCATTCTGCAGAGTGCTGCTGACTGCTGACATTATCTGCTGTGATTCTGGGGATTAGTGTGTGCGTGCTGTTAGTACAGCATTGCAGTATAACATTAAACCACCTTTACCCTTCTGGCCTGTTGTGTCATCTAAGGCAGCCACCTGCGGCTAATGAATTGCCGGTTCCCGTAACACAGAGAACAGTCATTCATTGAAAGTCATTGATAAAAAAAAAGTCATTGATAAAAAAAAAAAAAAATAAAAAAAAGTGTGGGGGTTCCCCCAAATTCAATTACCAGGCCCTTCAGGTCTGCTATGGATATTAAGGGGAACCCTGCGTCAAATTTAAAAAAAAAATACGTAGGGGTCCCCCTAAAAATCCATACCAGACCCTTCAGGTCTGGGATGGATTGTAAAGGGAACCCCGGCCAAAAAAAAAAAATGGTGTGGGGTCCCCCTCAAAATCCATACCAGACCCTTATCCGAGCACACAACCTGGCAGGCCGCAGGAAAAGAGGGGGGACAAGAGTGGCCCCCCTCCCTCCTGAACCGTACCAGGCCACATGCCCTCAACATTGGGAGGGTGCTTTGGGGGTCTGTGACCCCTCAAAGCACCTTGTCCCCATGTTGATGAGGACAAGGGCCTCTTCCCCACAACCCTGGCCATTGGTTGTGGGGGTCTGCGGGCGGGGGGCTTATCGGAATCTGGAAGCCCCCTTTAACAAGGGGACCCCCAAATCCCAGTCCCCCCCTGTGTGAAATGGTAAGTGGGTACAAAAGTACCCCTACCATTTCACCAAAAAAGTGAAAAAAATTGTAAAAAATGACAGGAGACGGTCTTCGACAATTCCTTTATTAAAATCCTCTTTCATCCTTCGGTTTCTTCATCTTCTTCTTTCCGGCATCTTCTTCCATCTTCTTCTTCCATCTTCTTCTTCCTCCGATCCACTTGTTCTTGCTCTGGTCTTCTCGTCCGGCATCTCTTCTTGGGCCGCTCCACGCAATGGGAGGCTCCAGCTGTGTGAGGCTTTGCTGCGTCTGACAGGTCTTTTATAACATGGGGAAAGCCATAGGGAAGTCCCCATGATGTCCTCCGTTATAAAAGACCTGTCAGACGCAGCGAAGCCTCACACAGCGGGAGCCTCCCATTGCGCGGAGCGGCCCAAGAAGATACTCCGACGCCGTGGAAGAAGATGCCGGACGAGAAGACCAGAGCAAGAAGAAGCGGATCGGAGGAAGAAGAAGATGGAAGAAGAAGATGGAAGAAGATGCCGGAATGAGAAGATGAAGAAACCGAAGGATGAAGAAAGGAAGAAGACCAGAAGAAAGAAGATAAAGGAAGATTTTAATAAAGGAATTGTCAAAGACCGTCTCCTGTAATATTTACAATTTTTGTCACTTTTTTGGTGAAATGGTAGGGGTACTTTTGTACCCCCTTACCATTTTACACGGGGGGGCGGGATCTGGGGGTCCCCTTGTTAAAGGGGGCTTCCAGATTCCGATAAGCCCCCCGCCCGCAGACCCCCACAACCAATGGCCAGGGTTGTGGGGAAGAGGCCCTTGTCCTCATCAACATGGGGACAAGGTGCTTTGAGGGGTCATAGACCCCCAAAGCACCCTCCCAATGTTGAGGGCATGTGGCCTGGTACGGTTCAGGAGGGAGGGGGGCGCTCTCGTCCCCCCCTCTTTTCCTGTGGCCTGCCAGGTTGCGTGCTTGGATAAGGGTCTGGTGTCGATTTTGAGGGGGACCCCACGCCATTTTTTTTTTTTTTGGCGGGGTTCCCCTTAATATCCATAGCAGACCTGAAGGGCCTGGTAATTGAATTTGGGGGGACCCCCACGCTTTTTTTTTTTTATCAATGACTTTTTCTTTATCAATGACTTTCAATGAATGACTGTTCTCTGTGTTTCGGGAGCCAGCAATTCATTAGCCGCAGATGGCTGCCTTAGATGACACAACAGGCCAGAAGGGTAAAAGTGGTTTAATGTGATACTGCAATGCTGTACTAACAGCACGCACACACTACACTAATCCCCAGAATCACAGCAGATAATGTCAGACTCAGCAGAATGAATAATGTCACTGACACCGTCATGTTCCTAACGCCGCAACACACTACATGAGGCTGCCGGCGCGGCGGCCTTATATAGTGTGGGGCGTGTACTAAACCCCCTGAGCTATAATTGAGCACAGGCATCCTGCCTGTGGCCAATTATTGCTCTCCTCGCCGCTGGCTCCATGATTGGCCAAGCATGCAGGGTCACAGTGCATGCTTGGCCAATCATCAGCCAGCAATGCACTGCGACTGGCGCAGTGCATTGTGGGCCGTTCGCATCACAAAAATTTGATGCGTACGCCCCAAATAGTTCTGGGCTCGACGAGTGGTCGAACGCCCGATGTTCGATTCGAACCCGGGTTCGAATCGAACACCAGGCCCATCCCTAACGGTGAGTAAAAGCAGCACACAATACACAAATACATTTTAACCCTTTGATTGCTAGTAACACTAATGCCGCGTACACACGTACGGACTTTTCCCGGCGGACCTAAGTCCAGCGGACAATCCGCTGGACTTTCCCGCTAGGTACGCTGGACTAAAAAGCGAACGGACTTGACCACACACGATCACGCAAAAAGTCCGGCGGTTCACGCGATGACGTACGCACGTACGACGGGACTAGAAAAAGGAAGCTCGAGATCCCAAACGACACCCTTTGGGCCCCGTCAGCTAATCTCGTGTGTATCGCGTGTTAGTTGACGTTTGGTTAGAGACGATTCGCGCTTCTCAGACTTCTGCTTAATTCGTTCGCTTCTGCCGTTCAGTTTGTGCTTGTGAGGTTTGTATCTGGCTTTCAGTGCGTGTGGATCAGTTCCTACCTGTTCTCAGGCCGTTCTGGTCCGCTCGTTCCTGTTTTTCAGGTCGTTCTTCATAGGCCTTGCTGTTCTTCAGTGCGTTCTGTTAAGTTGTTTGTTTGATCAGCCGACCGTTTTGAAGCCATGGAGTGTGGACGTACTCGGGAACGAGTTCGTGCTGTGCAGGGGCTCGGTGTTGCGGTTAACACCTTGGCACGAGCCCGGTCCATGAACAGGGTGAGGAGGAGTTCATGGACCAAGAATTGGTTGCGCCAGCGTGACCAATTCTCGCATATGCCTTTGCTCCGTGAGATCCGTGAGAATAATCCTGATGATTTCAGGAATTATCTCCGGATGACGGACCCCATTTTTCACCGTCTGTTGGCTTCGCTGTCCCCTTATATTAGCAGGCAGAATACCTGCATGCGGCAAGCCATCAGTGCGGAGCAGAGGCTAGTCGCCACGTTGCGTTACTTGGCGACGGGGAGAAGCTTGCAGGACCTCAAGTTCACGACAGGCATCTCCCCCCAGGCTCTGGGGCTCATTATTCCAGAGACCTGTTCTGCCATTATCCACGTCCTGCAGGAGGAATACATTAAGGTAAGTCTTCTCTTTTAAAATTACCTATGTCTTGTATGTTTGTTAATGTAGTGCATCAATGTCATCATTAGCTAATTACCATGATAGGACTATTCTATGAATGTCCCCTATTCCTTTTATTTTTGGATTTTGTTTTTTTTGTCTAGTATTTTATGGTTGACTTATCGAAATAGTTTTAAGAATGTATTATTTAGTGGGTCACATGCATATTTGCTTGCACCAACCTCCCCAGCATGGAAGCTTGGCCCCCTAAACACCCCTAGCCTAGTCACTTTCTTTGGTTAAAAATGTATATTACCAGCTCCATTGTACAGCTTTACTCACCCCCCCTTTCACCCCCCTTGACCCTCAATTTTAAATTGATTGCATGTGGTTTTGGTCAGCTTGTAATTATCCCCACCCCCCCACCCCCCCTGATAATTAATATCATGTGGTTTTGGTCAGCTTGTAATTACCCCCCCACCCCCCCTGATAATTAATATCATGTGGTTTTGGTCAGCTTGTAATTATCCCCACCCCCCCACCCCCCCCTGATAATTAATATCATGTGGTTTTGGTCAGCTTGTAATTATCCCCACCCCCCCCACCCCCCCTGATAATTAATATCATGTGGTTTTGGTCAGCTTGTAATTATCCCCCCCCCCCCAGCCCCCCCACCCCCCCTGATAATTAATATCATGTGGTTTTGGTCAGCTTGTAATTATCCCCCCCACCCCCCCCCCCCCCTGATAATTAATATCATGTGGTTTTGGTCAGCTTGTAATTATCCCCACCCCCCCCCCCCCCCTGATAATTAATATCATGTGGTTTTGGTCAGCTTGTAATTATCCCCACCCCCCCACCCCCCCTGATAATTAATATCATGTGGTTTTGGTCAGCTTGTAATTATCCCCCCCCCCCCCCCCCCCATGTGGTTTTGGTCAGCTTGTAATTAATTAATATCATGTGGTTTTGGTCAGCTTGTAATTATCCCCCCCCCCCCCCCCCCCTGATAATTAATATCATGTGGTTTTGGTCAGCTTGTAATTATCCCCACCCCCCCCCCCCCCTGATAATTAATATCATGTGGTTTTGGTCAGCTTGTAATTATCCCCACCCCCCCCCACCCCCCCTGATAATTAATATCATGTGGTTTTGGTCAGCTTGTAATTATCCCCCCCCCCCCCCTGATAATTAATATCATGTGGTTTTGGTCAGCTTGTAATTATCCCCCCCCCCCACCCCCCCTGATAATTAATATCATGTGGTTTTGGTCAGCTTGTAATTATCAGCCCCCCCCCCCCCCACACACACCTTTAATTAATTGCATGTGTATTGTGTGACCTTACAATTATTTACTCCCCACCCACATCCCCATTATTATCTTCTCTGGTCCATCAGAGGGGTCATCAATCAGAGATTTGTCCCTTTTATCCTTAATCTTTTGGCTTTATTTCAAGGATTTACAAAATAAATACATATGTTCTTCCAAATTGTTTGTTAATTTGTAGCATTTAGTTTGGTGTTTTGCCTGGTTTATAATTTAAATTGTATCTTTCTGTTTGACTTCACAGTGTCCCTCCACGCCACAGGAATGGCAGACTGTGGCTTCCCAGTTTGCTGCCCGTTGGGACTTTCCCAACTGCGGAGGGGCGATTGACGGCAAACACGTGCGAATTGTGCCCCCACCCCATTCGGGGTCATACTATTGGAATTATAAGGGGTTCCATAGTATCGTGTTGATGGCGGTGGTGTCGGCACAATATGACTTTCTGTATGTGGATGTGGGGAAAAACGGCCGGATGTCGGACGGAGGAGTCTTCAACCACACGGAGTTCGGTCATCGTCTCCAAACTGGTGGGCTGGAGCTGCCACCAGATGAAGATAATGTGGAGGGACTCCCCTTCGTCTTCATTGCCGACGAGGCGTTCGGTCTGGGTGACCATCTGATGAGGCCATTTCCCCAACGATCCCTCACCCCTGAGAGGAGGATTTTTAATTATCGGTTGGCCAGAGCAAGAAGGGTGGTGGAAAATGCCTTTGGTATTATGGCCAACCGTTTCAGATTGCTCCTTACATCCCTACATCTGGCAGAGTACAAACTCAATACTATTATTCTTGCATGCTGTGTCATGCACAATTATTTACGGAAACATTCAGGAACATACTCCTTACCAATTGGCCCTGAGGCCGGAGTGGAAGGCAACATGACAGGGCTGGATAATCGCCCTCTTGGTTCCGCACCACAATCAGCCCAGCAAGTGCGGGACCTTTATTTACAGTATTTTAATGGTAGGGGGGCCATTGAAATGGCAGCAGACCCTTAAACCACCTTTTTCATTTACAAAGAATAAATACAGTTATTTATGTTTGAAATATTGGTAGTTTCGTATTGTTTTGCTTTTAATTTGGCCTGTTTTATATGTTGTCCTAGTGCACATCTTAATAGTGGCAAACTTGTTTAGCGTTTAGTAAATAAGCCCCTTTGTCAATGAACCACAACATGTTTTTGTCAAACTGGTAGTATTTAAAAAGAAGAAGCCAAAAATTTTTTAATTTGTGCAAAAATTTTTTTTTTTTTTATAGTGCACAACCAAAAATTTTTTTTTTTTTTTTTTTTTTTTTTTTTTTTTTTTGGTTTTTTTGGTATTTTTGTTTTTTTTTTTTTTTTTTTTTTTTCTTTTGAAACAGATTTTTTTTTTTTTTTTTTTTTTTTATGTTATCTTTTTGACATTTTTTTGGTGTTTTTCTCACAACATATTTTTTTTTTTTTTTTTGATTGATTTTTTAAAACAAACATAAAAACATGTTTAAAATTGTTTAAAAAATTTTGGCTTAGCATTTGAAATTATTTACACAATGTAAAAGTCCAGAACTTACAAAGTTCAACAGGTAACCCATGAACAGAAGAAGCCAAATTTTTAATATGCACACTAATTTAACTGGAAAATGGGTAATGTCAACATGTGCTATGTTCCATCATGGGGAATCAATGGACGTGTTTTGTGTGTGAAACCCCTTCCCTCTCACCTACTAGCATTAGGGGTTGCAAACACCAAATGCGTCCATTGAGATCCCCTGATGGCACATAGCACATGTTGACATACCGTGTGCATATTAAAAATTTGGCCTCTAAAATTAGTTAAACAGCGCATCAAAAGGGGAATGAAGGACATGATTGATGTTAAGAAATGTAAAAGGGGTCTTTAGATTCTCCCCAAAACATCAATCATGTCCTTCATTCCCTGCTGCATGGTGGCCATCTCCTTCTGCATATTTTCCAGCTGCAGATTCCAGGCCATGATCTGGCCAATAAGCCTGTGGGCACTGTCAGTGGAAAATGGCTCCGCAGCTTGTCGTTCCACAAACAGATCAGCATCACCTAAAAGTTGGGTAGATAAAACACAAGAAAAAAAGTGTCAAAAACATGCAGACCTTAATTTATTAGCTCAATCTGTGTTCTGAGACACTCACTTGGTGGGGTGCAGATTTGATCGACTTCAACGACCTGTTCCGCCACATCCACGCGCGGGCTTGGGCTAACTGCCCAATTAGTCTGGTGATGCCGGGAGGTCCTCGTAGGTTCGGACTGACGTCTGAGTCTTTTGCCCCCTATGGTAATGGAACACAAAAAGGTACACTTTTGAATCACACTGATATTTGAGTGCCAAAATAGGATTAGTAAACATTGTTTAAAAGTCTTGCCAATTATTAGCAGTTTGTTAGAAGATCCTACTTGAAGACAGAATTGAAATGTCTATCTAATGAAACTCCAATACTTAAACCGGCCTTCAACCCTAAATTTGAACTTCCGCTCATTGGATCCCTGCACCCCTGTGGTGTCTTATTTTGAACCTTTTAGGGGGGATGGGTTGCAGATACCTGTGTAAGGCAGGTATTTGCACACACATCCGGCCCTAGACTCCCACAGAAGTATACGCCACATCCCGTCCCACCGTGCTGTCTGCTGGGACACACAGGGGTCCCCGAGCTCGCGCGGACCAGTCCTATTGCATTGCGCAACTGGCGCATGCCCAATAGTGACCCGGGAAGTGAAGCCGCAAACATTAATTTCATGATTGCAAGATCAGAGATTGTAGCTGCACCATCCAAGGGACAGGTGAGTGTACTTCTTTGAAAAGTCACCACCTACAGTATTTAGAGATGATGAGCATTTTTTGGGAATTGTGAGCATGAGACCCTGCTTAACATATTTATCCCCCCCCCCCCCCCCAAAACAGCCTCTGGAGTCCCTGTGTAAGTTACCCCTAAAACCCTTACTACAGCAGTAATTGTATAGATAGTGACAATAATAAACAACCTTACAACTCCAACAACCCAAAGCCAGGTAAACTCAATAAACGTTATGAAGACAAACGGAACTTTCATCAAATATGCGCAAGTTTCAGGTACGAATGGTAATAACATCTGCGCAAGTTTCACGGACGAATGGTAATTAAATCTGCGCAAGTTTCAGGTACGAATGTTAATAACATCTGCGCAAGTTTCACGGACGAATGGTAATTAAATCTGCGCAAGTTTCAGGTACGAATGGTAATAACATCTGCGCAAGTTTCACGGACGAATGGTAATTAAATCTGCGCAAGTTTCAGGTACGAATGTTAATAACATCTGCGCAAGTTTCACGGACGAATGGTAATTAAATCTGCGCAAGTTTCAGGTACGAATGTTAATAACATCTGCGCAAGTTTCACGGACGAATGGTAATTAAATCTGCGCAAGTTTCAGGTACGAATGGTAATAACATCTGCGCAAGTTTCACGGACGAATGGTAATTAAATCTGCGCAAGTTTCAGGTACGAATGTTAATAACATCTGCGCAAGTTTCACGGACGAATGGTAATTAAATCTGCGCAAGTTTCAGGTACGAATGGTAATAACATCTGCGCAAGTTTCACGGACGAATGGTAATTAAATCTGCGCAAGTTTCAGGTACGAATGTTAATAACATCTGCGCAAGTTTCACGGACGAATGGTAATAACATCTGCGCAAGTTTCACGGACGAATGGTAATTAAATCTGCGCAAGTTTCAGGTACGAATGGTAATAACATCTGCGCAAGTTTCACGGACGAATGGTAATAACATCTGCGCAAGTTTCACGGACGAATGGTAATTACATCTGCGCAAGATTAGACATATCAAGTATAACCATAGTAGCGCACGTGCTTGACTTACTTTTTTTGATGGCTTTTCGAATTCTCCTGTACTGATCGTGCTCCCTGGATTTGATGTCGGACCATCGTTTGCGCAGTTGATCCTTGCCCCTTCGTACGCCGAATTTCTGCTCCAGGGTGCTGACGATTGTAGTGAGAATCTTGTCCTTGCGCAAGTTGGGACGAGGGTACGGGCCATTTTCCCCGTCGTAATCTTCCCTTTGGAGGATGTCCACCATCTCCACCATCTCTTCAAAGGCCATATTGGTGGCCTTATATCTGCTGCTGGATGCAGATGTGTTGGCTTCTTGGCTTTCCTCCGCGCTACTGGCTGAGAATGTGTCCGCCATATTCATGAATTAATTCACCAACAATGCAACGAGGGGAAGCGGGGCGGGGAATACTCGTCATGAGGAACGTCATGGGCGGGCGACGCGGAGGACGCAGGCGGACTTCGACGCGTGCGCAGTGTATATAAGGCTGTTTGAGGGGCCCACGTGTTCCCGAACGGAAGTAGCGAGCGCTCTGTACGAAGGTAAGTGTTTTCTAGGATGCATTACTGTTTTTTTTTTGGGTTTTGGGCCAGCATTTTTTAAGGATATGTGTGTGTTGCTGGCTGTGTGTAGGGGTTGCTGGCTGTGTGTAGGGGTTGCTGCCTGTGTGTGTAGGGGTTGCTGCCTGTGTGTAGGGGTTGCTGCCTGTGTGTAGGGGTTGCTGGCTGTGTGTAGGGGTTGCTGCCTGTGTGTAGGGGTTGCTGCCTGTGTGTAGGGGTTGCTGCCTGTGTGTAGGGGTTGCTGCCTGTGTGTAGGGGTTGCTGCCTGTGTGGATGTGTTGCTGCCTGTGTGTAGGGGTTGCTGCCTGTGTGTGGGTGTGTTGTGTAATGTTTGTTAAGAAAAACTGGTTGTGCGTTTTAAGTAACATTTGTGTTTTTGGTCTTTTGTATTGCCATTACTAACAAAACAGAAACAAACATGTCATCACCCCAGTTGAATCCATTCAAGGACCAGCAGTTCATGTCCGAATTCATTGCCCTGTACAGAAAAAATACCAACCTGTGGCAGCTCAAGAACCCTTTATATGGCAATAGGGATGTCCGGAAGGCAACACTGGGGCCACTTGTGGCTTTTGTGAAGACTAAAGTCCCCAACGCAAACACCAAGTTTGTGGAAGCCAGAATTGCAAGTTTAAGGCACATGTACAAGCGGGAGCGCAAGAAGATTGAGGAATCAGTCAGATCAGGAGCAGCAGCAGAGAATGTTTATGTACCCAAGCTGTGGTACTACAACCAACTGACTTTTATAGGTGACCAGATGGAACCCAGGCAATCACTGTCGACTCTTCCCTCCACCCTTCCCTCCACTCTTCCCTCCACTCTTCCCTCCACCCCAGCTGAGGCTTCCACGGAAGGAGAAGACCCCTCCACCTTGGAGCAGGCTGATGCGCCCAGCTGGAGCCAGGTATATATTTAGTAGCCTAAATTGTGATTGTGTGAATATTAATGCTGTAAACGTTAAAATGTGAAACAATTAACACCCTGAACTCAGAATTGTGAAAAAAACTGACAAAAATTATGCACACTTCTAAAAAGTGTTGGTGCAACATATCGATACATATATAGTGTATACATACATCCAGTAGTGGCAAAAAAAGCGTTAGACAACATTGGTGATCTGGTTGGAAAATGCAGGGGTCCAAATGATAGCCTTTTGGATCTTTTGGAAAATTTAGATGCTCGTTCCTAAGTTTACAATTGGATGATTGAGGAGGCCAGAAACCACAAAACAGGTGTTTGATTTTTGATTTTATTTGCACACAGGATGAGCTGACCCAGGATGATGCCGGGACAAGTGGTATGGAGGAGGAGGAGGACATGACCAACGAGAGCCAGGAGGTGGCTGGGCCCAGCACGAGCCAGAGTGACAGCCAGACCCAATTAAGAAGTCTACCTACACCCCTGCCCTTACCCCCAAGAAGGCCCAGGAGGATGACCATTGTTGAGGAGGAATCACTGCAACTGATTCGGAAGGCGAGTGCCATTCTGGACAAACCCACCCTTCCAGAAGAGGCCTATGCCAGCTACGTGTCCAGCAGGTTGCTGGAAATGGAGAGGGGCCAACGGCACCTGTGTGAGGGCCTAATTTCTGAGGCAATTAGGGGGGGTTTGAGGGGTGAATTACAAGAATCCACCCGCCTGACCCATGAAGGCCCGACACCAACTTCTCCTCCTCCTCCTCCTCGTCTTCTTCTTCTCCTCCTCCTCCTCCTCCTCCTACTCCTCCTCCTACCACAAGTCAGCCTCCAAGGAAGCGTGCAGGGAAGACTGCAGGGAAGAGTGCAGGGCAGCGTGGTGGGAAGAGTCGGAAGTGATTGCCTGGCTTCAGTCTGGTCTCACAGAAGACACAGGCTGTTGTAGTGCCACAGCTTGGGGACATAGATGTCATCTGCTGCTGTTCCTGGTCTGTCTGATTCCTGGTCAATCTTCTTGTGCTCCCTATATTGTATGAAATGTGCCCAAGCTTAATTTTTGGCTTCACAAACTTGGTGTCTGCCGTTGGGGCAAAAAGTCTTCACAAAATCTACAAGTGGCTCCAGTGTTGCCTTCCTATTTTGTTTTGCCTTGTTTGTTTTAACCAGAATAAATGGTCATTTAATTTTCATCAAATAATGATATACGTGCTTGTTATTCAAAAACATAGTTTCTTTAGGAGTAGGCAGGTACATGTCTAAACATTCATTTGACAATACAAGTGTAAAGTGCAACTTCAATGGAACTGCAAGTGCAGTCGCTGGAAAGGTGAGGGTTAAGATCTGAATTAAGGGCAAGCTCTGCTGACTCCACAATTGTATCATGTGTAATAACTAATCCTTTTGATAACCAACAAATAATAAAAAATATCTATATAGAGATATATGTACATATATATATATATATATATATATATATATATATATATATATATATATATATATATATATATATATATATATATATATATATTTTTTTTTTTATACACGTATAGATCTATATATCTATATATATTAATATATATATATATGTAGATATCGATATATATTTTTTTTGGCTTATTGAGAAATATAGATATATTTTTCATTTGGTGATTTGGATATCTATATCTATATCTATATCTATATCTATATATATATATATATATATATATATATATATATATATATATATATATATATATATATATATATATATATATATATATATATATATATATATATATATATATATATATATATATATATATATACAAATATATAACTTCACTAAAGAATGCTGAAGAAAAAACGTTCGGGAGTACTCTGCGTGAATATACAAGCAGCAAGGCAAAATCATTCTTCAAGTACGATAACATACAAATCCCGCTGTCAAAAAAAAAAAAAAAAAAAAAAAAATCAGCAGCGTGACGATTGTGCGAGCTTCAAAACGAAGGCTAGTTTTACCAGACCGAGCGAGTCCGTGACATAATTGCTACTGAGCATGCGTCCTTTTTGGTACGCCGGACCATACTACACACGACCGGATTATCCGCTGGACTGCCAAGTCCAGCGGATAATTTGAGAACAAAACCTGAAACTTTAGTCCGCCGTACTTTGGCCAAAAAAAGTCCGCCGGCGCCCACACACGAGGGGATTATCCGCTGGACTTCGGTCCAGCGGATAATCCCGCGGGATAGTCCCTTCGTGTGTACGCGGCATCAAACACAGTTAGAGCCCATGGTGCCATTCCTGATGTGCTTGCAAATTCGGACTGGGAACCCACGGATTCTGCATCGCCCATATTTTCCCCATTCCCTGGTCAACCCAGAATTCAGATGGAAGCAAAATTACCTCCCCTTGTTTTTTTGGAGCTGTTTTTCACAGAAGCTCTGTATGGATCTATTGTGGACCAAAGCAATTTATACACTGAACAATTTATCACCCCAAACCCAAATTCGAACCATGCCAGACGATTTGATTGGAAACATATCTCGGTTTCCAAATGTAAAACATTTTAGGCCTAACCCTCAACATGGGCATTACTAAAAAGAATGAGTTGTGGTCATATTGGTCCACAGATCCAATTTATCATATGCCCAAATGATCTCTGCTGCTATGGCCAGGCATAGATATGAGAATATTATACAATTTATGCACTTCAGCAACAATGAACTCTGTCGTCCTCAAGTGACCCTGAATATGATTGGCCCCTCGTAAATCATTTTAACCAGAAATTTGCAGCCTTGTATACCCCCCCAACAAACTTTCTGCGTAGACCAGTCCCTCAATAATTTTTCTGCCCGCCTTGCTTTCAAACAGTTTTTCCCTAGCAAGTGTGCCAGATATGGGTTCAAAATGTTTAATCTCTGTGAGAGAACAACAGGCTATACATGTAGTTTCCTGATTTACAAGGGCAAAAATAGTCACGTGGGGCCCCCTGACTGCCCAGACTATATAGGGAGCAGTGGCAAGATTGTTTGGAAATCAGTGTCACTTAGATGGGGGAAATAGAGAATTGCTTGCAGTGAATTGGAAGGACAAATGGGCCCCTCTCTCTCTTTGACTACAACCTTAACATGCCAGGGGTGGACTTCAATGACCAGATGCTGGGGGTGTACTTAATTTCTCATAAAGGCAGACACTGGTACCAAAAAGTGTCTGTATATTTATTCCAGTTGGCCATGTTCAACTGGAATAAGCATCAGGAAGAAGTGGATCCTTCCTAAAATTCCAGGAAGAGATTATCACAGCCATTTTGTATCCAGAAGGTGCTGTGGCCCAATTTCCCAATCCAGATGCAGTGAGCTGGCTGCATGAGAGGCATTTTCCAGGTGTCCTCCATGGTACCCCTACCCAAAGACCACCGCAAAAAAGATGTTGGGTCTCTAGTAGACGTGTATACAGGCGTGACACCCGCTATTTTTGTTCCTCCTGTTCTGGTCAACCTGGTCTCTGTCTCAAGGATTGTTTCAATCGCTACCACACACTAGTGGAGTATTAGTATAGGGTACAGCATGGCACAGTCTAGGGTATCCATTCACACAGGGTCTCAAAAGATGTTAGATTGCTATCACATTTTGAGACACTAGCCTGTAACAAAAAAAACAATAAATGTAAAAAATGTTATTATTTTTTTTTTAATTAAAAAATGATTAATTAAAAGATTAAAAATAAAAAAAAAAAAGTTTTTTATTAAAAAAAAATTATTAATAAAGCCAAAAATAGTTGTCGTTTTATTGAGTTAATGTTCTGTTCTTACTGTTTTATTGTACTGAATACTATACTGCTATACTGTAATGTTATATTGTTACTGTGTTTTTTTGTTACTCATTGTTTGCTTTGCAGGTACGCCATTCAGCTGCAGCACTGATATGTTTATTCTGACAGCAACAGGGTTTGCTTTCACAATACATAAATCAGTGACTACAGCACTGTAGGATTTGATTTCCCCAAAACAATTAAAAAAAAGAGCATATTTGGCAAAGCATAGGGGCTGGGGTGGACAGAGGATGGATCACCCCTATGCTTTGACATATATTTTTTGCTCTTTTTTGGCTCAGATTGCAATAAAAAAAAGTTGAATATTGAGTTAATGTTTTATTGTTACTGTGTTTTATTGTTAACAGTTGTTTGTGTTTGCAGGTATACCACTCAGCTGCAGAAGTGATCTGTTTATTCTGACAGCAAAAGGGTTTGCTTTCAGCATACATAAATCAGTGACCGTAGCGCTGTAGGAGGTGTATTTTTACCACTGAAGTTAGAAAAAGAGCATACAGTATCTCACAAAAGTGAGTACACCCCTCACATTTTTCTAAATAATTTATTATATATTTTCATGTGACAACACTGAAGAAATTACACTTTGCTACAATGTAAAGGAGTGACTGTGCAGCTTGTATAACAGTGTAAATTTGCTGTCCCCTCAAAATTACTCAACACACAGCCATTAATAGCTAAACTGCTTGCAACAAAAGTGAGTACAGGCATACCCCCCTTTTAAGTACACAATGGGGCTTATTTACTAAAGCTACAAAGTGCAAAATCAGGCTCACTTCTGCATAGAGACCAATGAGCTTCTAACCCCAGCTTGTTCAATTAAGCTTTGGTAATAAAACCTGGAAGCTCATTGGTTTCTATGCAGAAGTGAGCCTGATTTTGCACTTTTTAGCTTTAGTAAATAAATCCCATTGTGTACTTAAAAGTGGGGTATGGCTGTACACCCTAAGTGAATATGTCCAAATTGGGCCCAATTAGCAATTTCCCCTCCCTGGTGTCATGTGACTCATTAGTGTTACAAGATCTCAGGTGTGAATGGGGAACAGGTGTGTTAAATGTGGTGTTATTGCTTTCACTCTCTCACATTGGTCACTGGAAGTTCAACATGGCACCCCATGGCAAATAATTCTCTGAGGATCTGAAAAAAAAGAATTGTTGCTCTACATAAAGATGGCCTAGGCTATAAGAAGATTGCCAAGACCCTGAAACTGAGCTGCAGCACAGTGACCAAGACCATACAGCGGTTTAACCGGACAGGTTCCACTGAGAACAGGCCTTGACATGGTCGACCAAAGAAGTTGAGTACACATGCTAAGCGTTGAATCCAAAGGTTGTATTTGGAAAATAGACGTATGAGTGCTGCCAGCATTGCTATAGAGGTTGTAGGGGTGGGGAGGGTCACCCTGTCAGTGCTCAGATCATATGCTGCACACTGCACCAAATTGGTCTGCATGGCTGTCATCCCAGAGGGAAGCCTCTTCTAAAGATGATGCACAAGAAAGTCCACAAACAGTTTGCTGAAGACAACAGACTAAGGACATGGATTACTGGAACCATGTCCTGTGGACTGATGAGACCAAGATAAACGTATTTGGTTCAGATGGTGTCAAGCGTGTGTGGCGGCAACCAGGTGAGGAGTACAAAGACAAATGTGTCTTCAGTACAGTCAAGCATGATGGTGGGAGTGTCTTGATCTGGGGCTGCATGAGTGCTGCCAGCACTGGGGAGCTACAGTTCATTGAGGGAACCATGAATGCCAACATGTACTGTGACATACTGAAGCAGAGCATGATCCCCTCCCTTCAGAGACTGGGCCACAGGGCAGTATTTTAACATGATAACGACCCCAAACATACCTCCAAGATGACCACTGCCTTGCTAAAGAAGCTGAGGGTAAAGGGGATGGACTGGCCAAGCATGTCTCCAGGCCTAAACCATATTGAGCATCTGTGGGGCATCCTCAAGCGGAAGGTGGAGGAGCGCAATGTCTCTAACATCCACCAGCTCCGTGATGTTGTCACGGAGGAGTGGAAAAGGACTCCAGTGGCAACCTGTGAAGATCTGGTGAACCCCATGTTATTTTGAAGGGACAGCACATTTACACTGTTATACAAGCTGTACACTTACTACTTTACATTGTAGCAAAGTGTAATTTCTTCAGTGTTGTCACATGAAAAGCTATAGTAAAATATTTACAAAAATGTGAGGGGAGTACTCACTTTTGTGAGATTCTGTATATACTGAAGCATAGGGACTGGGGGGACAGCGAGCGGATAGCCCCTATGCTTCAGCATATATTTTCTTTCACTTTTCTTGGCAGAGATTTCTTCATCCACATCAATCGATGTCAATGGAGGAATCTGTTAGGTTCTTTTTATTTCGTTCAGCCCAGAAAAAAAGGTGTGCATACCAGATACTTTTTCTGGCAGAGATTTCTTTATCCACATTGATCAATGTGAATAGAGGAATCTGTTAGGTTCTCTTTTTTCATGGAAAAAAAAAAGAACATTAAAATATGTCCAACAAGGACCAGCAACATACTGATACATCGCTGTATTTTGAGTGGTTATATGGGGATTATGCCTGCATGTTTAGACATCATCTTGGTATTGTTTTTTTTCAGCCAGTGGTCGGATTTCATGTAAAAGCAATCCTAGCGGCATATTAGCCACTAGACTGCTTTTACAAGCAGTGGTATGGGACGTCGGTATATAGGACGGTTTTCTCGGGTTCTCCTGTCCCACCTGGGAACCCAAGAATGCAGCCAGTGGTCCTGCCAGCTGACCAATTAGCTGATAGGAGGCCGGTATGGCTCCAATCATCTCTATGGCCTAAGAAACCAGAAGCTACATGCATTTCATCACTTCGCTTTCGCCGGATATAAACAGTGCCATTTTTAAATTAGGAAAGCATTTTGTCACACCAATCTTTGTGTGGTCAGCTTTAAGGGCAGAGGAGAGACCTAATAGATCCCACATTTTTCAAAAAAGAGTACCTGTCACTACCTATTGCAATCATAGGGGATATTTACATTCCCTGTAAAACAATAAAAATTATCAAAAAAAAAAATAAAAAAATTAAACGGACAGTCTAAAAATATAATAAAAAAGCAAAATAAATAATAAAAAAAATTAAAACACCCCTGTCCCACCGTGCTCACACGCAAAGGCGAACGCAAGTATCGGTCTTGTGTCGTATGTAAACAGCAATTGCACCATGCATGTGAGGTATCACCGGGAACATAAGATTAAGGGCAGTAATTCTAGTACTACTCTAAACTGGTAACCTGTAAAATCTTTCAAAAGCTTTTAATATGTATGTAGTTTGTTGTCGCTGCGCGGGCGTGCGTCATTTTAAAGCATGTCATATTCGGTATCTATTTGGTATCTATGTACTCAGTGTAAGATCATATTTTAAATTATACCAAACAGTTGGGCAATATATTGTGTTTTTGTGCATTACAATTCAAAAAAGTGTACTTTTTCCCACAAAATTGTGCCCAAAAAAATTGCAACACCAACCACTTTATTCTGTAGGGCCTCTGCTTTAAAATAATATATAATGTTTGGGGGTGAAAAGTAGACACCCCAAGGTGTTTGTTGAGAGGCATTTTGAGTCCATGGAATATTTTTTTTTTGCCACAAGTTTCTGGAAAATGACAAAAAAAATGATTTATTTTTTTTACACAAAGTTGACACTTAAGTGTATATTGCTCACACATGACATGGGTATATGTGGAATTACACCGCCAATATACATTCTGCTGCTTCTCCTAAATATGGGGATACCACATGTGTGAAACTTTTTGACAGTCTAGCTGCAAACAGGACACCGAAAACCAATCCTTCAGGCTTTTTAAGGGTGTAAATTACTAATTTCACTTCCTCACTACCTATCATAATTGCGAAGGCCCTGAAATTTCAAAATAGCACAACCTACCCCCCCCCACACACACACACAAATGACCCCTTTTTGGAAATTAGACACCCCAAGCAAATTGCTGAGAGGTATGTTGAGTAATTTTTACATTTTTTGTCACAAATTGCTGGAAAATTACACATTTAAAAAAAAAATATATGTTTTACACAAAGTTGTCACTTAAAGGACTTTGAAAACCAATCACTGTCATCCTCTTTTCTAAGGGCATACATTGCTCATTTCATTTCCTTCAGTTTTGAGGCCCTGAAATGTCAAGATAGCACACCCCCCCCCCCCCCCCCCCCCAAATAACCCCTTTTCGGAAAGTAGACACCCCAAGGCTAAGAGGCATTGTGATTATTTAGCAGATCTCACTTGTTGTCACAGTTTTTTGTAAAATGAAGAAAGAAAACAAAAAATTATTTTTTCTTTTCTTTTTCAATTTTCAAAACTTTCTAATAAAAAGTTAGATCTGCAAAACTCCCAGCATGCCTCTTATCAAATTCCTTAGGGTGTCTATTTTCCAAAAAATGGTCATTTAGAGGGGTTTTGTGCTATCTTGGCATTTCAGGGCTTTCAAAACTGTGATAGGTAGGGAGGAAGTGAAATTAGCAATTTACGCCTATAGAAAGCCTGAAGGCAGGGATTGGTTTTCGGGGTATAATTTTTTTGGCCAGACTGCTAAAAAGTCTCATACATGTGGTATCCCCATATTTAGGAGAAGCAGCAGAATGTATTTTGGGGTGTAATTCCACAAATACCCATGTCATGTGTGACCAATATATAATTTAAGTGACAACTTTGTGTAAAAAATATTTGTAATTTTCCAGAAGCTTGTGGCAAAAAATGTAATATACCATGGACTCAACATGCCTCTCAACAAATACCTTGGGTGTCTACTTTCCAAAAAGGGGTCATTTGGGGGGTGTTTGAACAGTACTGGCATTTTATGCCCAACATTAGAAACTTATGCCACACATCATCCACTATTTTGGGGTCTAATTCCACATATACTCATGGCATGTGTGAGCAATATATCATTTAGGTGACAACTTTTGTGTAAAAAAAAAAAAAATAAATAAAAAAGTTTTTTGTATCTTTCCAGAAACGTGTGGCAAAAAATGAAATATTCCATGGATTTAACATGCCTCTCAGCAAATAATTTGGGGTATCAATATTCCAATGGGGACACTAGAACTACTGACCCTAGTGATAACCATGCATTTTCGCACTTTGAAGGCATTCCCTGTTGTGACGGGACAGAAAGTGAAGGGAAAGTGTCACCTATCGGCGCCGCCTACCAGTGCCGATCAGTGCTGCCTATCAGTGCCCATAAATGCCGCCTATCAGTGCCCATCAGTGCCATCTATCAGTGCCCATCAGTGCTGCCTATCAGTGCAGCCTCATCAGTGCCCACCAGTGCCTCCTCATCAGTCCCCACCAGTACAACCTCATTGGTGCCCATCAGTGCAGCTTATCAGTGCCCATCAGTGCAGCCTATCAGTGCCCATCAGTGCAGCCTCATCAGCACACATCAGTTTAGGAAAAAATTACCTGTTTGCAAAATTTTATAATAAACTATGAAAAAGTTTTATTTAGTTTTATTTTTTAAAAAAAAAACAGTGGTGGTTAAATACCAACAAAAGAAATCTCTATTTTTGTGAAAAAAATTATAAAAATTTTGGGTACAGTGTTGCATGACTGAGCAATTGTCATTCAAAGTGTGACAGCGCAGAAAGCTGAAGATTGGCCTGGGCAGGAAGAGGGTAAAAGTGCCCAGTAGGCAAGTGGTTAAATATCAAATGATCACCTGATTGGCAGGAACACCTGAAGGACTAGTAGGGTCTGTATGACTTTCTTACCTCATTTGCCAACAGGTCTAACATTATTTTAATAGTATAAATCAGGTTATGTTGCCCTTTGGTGTCACATGCCAAAGGCCACACTTGTTATAGCAGCATAAATGACCAGCCTTGTCATATATAGTATCAGATCAATGAAAATATATATTTTCAACATTTTCCTTTTTTGCTAGTTTTGCTTTTGTTTTTTTCTTTAGTCATCCAAATGCAAGCCTATTACAATAAATTACAATTCTAATGGTATTGAATGAAATTAGCAAAGCAGTGAAAAATAGTCATTAGTCTCAGAAAGCCCCAAAATGCATGATTTGCAGTTGAATATGAAAATAGTTTATGTTTGCTTGTATTATATTACCATAACAAGGGCCTAATTTATAAAAGGATTGTCAAGGTTAAATAACATTGTTGCTCACTTAAGCAATCTCTTGTGTTCATATGTAAATTGTGTAACAAGGTCAGTGGTTAAGTGTCTTAATTATCCTCAATAAGTTTCATTTGAATATGAATCACTCACTAGGTTTATGTGTTGGAATTTGTGCGAGGAAACCACATCCTATAATTTCCCCCTAAAAAGTTTCTGAAAATATGATATAATAAGGAAGACATATTTCCTATTAAATGGGTTTCTTTGGAGTTTGACTTTGAATGAAACTTTTATTCTTGTGATGACTGTGATTGTTCATTCTGATACCAAAATTGTTATTGTCCTTCTTTTGCATTATTTCAAACTGCCATGACTTAAATTACCTTACATGAAATCTAGTGTTCAGCCTGGCAAAATTGCTTGAGGTTAAATTGGTTAATAAATACACACGGATGCTTTCTCTACAGAACAGTCATTTCCGAAGTGCCTGAAAGTAAAGAGAACCTTTGAGTTGGATATAACCCCATTGGTATGGGTCGTACCCATCACATCACCCTAGGAATACAAAGTTCACCATTCACTCTCTGCTTGCTTCGTCATTTATTCCATGTTCCCAGTAAAACATTAAAGGAATTAATTGCTCATAATGATCTCACCATCTGTTAACAGAGGTTCATACCTACATGCTGGTGGCATGTGGTGGTCCTATTCAGCTATCAATAGGCAAATCAATACACAAAGTTGTCACTTAAAGGACTTTGAAAACCAATCACTGTCATCCTCTTTTCTAAGGGCATACATTGCTCATTTCATTTCCTTCAGTTTTGAGGCCCTGAAATGTCAAGATAGCACAACCCCCCCCCCCAAATAACCCCTTTTCGGAAAGTAGACACCCCAAGGCTAAGAGGCATTGTGATTATTTAGCAGATCTCACTTGTTGTCACAGTTTTTTGTAAAATGAAGAAAGAAAACAAAAAATTATTTTTTCTTTTCTTTTTCAATTTTCAAAACTTTCTAATAAAAAGTTAGATCTGCAAAACTCCCAGCATGCCTCTTATCAAATTCCTTAGGGTGTCTATTTTCCAAAAAATGGTCATTTAGAGGGGTTTTGTGCTATCTTGGCATTTCAGGGCTTTCAAAACTGTGATAGGTAGGGAGGAAGTGAAATTAGCAATTTACGCCTATAGAAAGCCTGAAGGCAGGGATTGGTTTTCGGGGTATAATTTTTTTGGCCAGACTGCTAAAAAGTCTCATACATGTGGTATCCCCATATTTAGGAGAAGCAGCAGAATGTATTTTGGGGTGTAATTCCACAAATACCCATGTCATGTGTGACCAATATATAATTTAAGTGACAACTTTGTGTAAAAAATATTTGTAATTTTCCAGAAGCTTGTGGCAAAAAATGTAATATACCATGGACTCAACATGCCTCTCAACAAATACCTTGGGTGTCTACTTTCCAAAAAGGGGTCATTTGGGGGGTGTTTGAACAGTACTGGCATTTTATGCCCAACATTAGAAACTTATGCCACACATCATCCACTATTTTGGGGTCTAATTCCACATATACTCATGGCATGTGTGAGCAATATATCATTTAGGTGACAACTTTTGTGTAAAAAAAAAAAAAATAAATAAAAAAGTTTTTTGTATCTTTCCAGAAACGTGTGGCAAAAAATGAAATATTCCATGGATTTAACATGCCTCTCAGCAAATAATTTGGGGTATCAATATTCCAATGGGGACACTAGAACTACTGACCCTAGTGATAACCATGCATTTTCGCACTTTGAAGGCATTCCCTGTTGTGACGGGACAGAAAGTGAAGGGAAAGTGTCACCTATCGGCGCCGCCTACCAGTGCCGATCAGTGCTGCCTATCAGTGCCCATAAATGCCGCCTATCAGTGCCCATCAGTGCCATCTATCAGTGCCCATCAGTGCTGCCTATCAGTGCAGCCTCATCAGTGCCCACCAGTGCCTCCTCATCAGTCCCCACCAGTACAACCTCATTGGTGCCCATCAGTGCAGCTTATCAGTGCCCATCAGTGCAGCCTATCAGTGCCCATCAGTGCAGCCTCATCAGCACACATCAGTTTAGGAAAAAATTACCTGTTTGCAAAATTTTATAATAAACTATGAAAAAGTTTTATTTAGTTTTATTTAGTAAAAAAAAAACAGTGGTGGTTAAATACCAACAAAAGAAATCTCTATTTTTGTGAAAAAACATTATAAAAATTTTGGGTACAGTGTTGCATGACTGAGCAATTGTCATTCAAAGTGTGACAGCGCAGAAAGCTGAAGATTGGCCTGGGCAGGAAGAGGGTAAAAGTGCCCAGTAGGCAAGTGGTTAAATATCAAATGATCACCTGATTGGCAGGAACACCTGAAGGACTAGTAGGGTCTGTATGACTTTCTTACCTCATTTGCCAACAGGTCTAACATTATTTTAATAGTATAAATCAGGTTATGTTGCCCTTTGGTGTCACATGCCAAAGGCCACACTTGTTATAGCAGCATAAATGACCAGCCTTGTCATATATAGTATCAGATCAATGAAAATATATATTTTCAACATTTTCCTTTTTTGCTAGTTTTGCTTTTGTTTTTTTCTTTAGTCATCCAAATGCAAGCCTATTACAATAAATTACAATTCTAATGGTATTGAATGAAATTAGCAAAGCAGTGAAAAATAGTCATTAGTCTCAGAAAGCCCCAAAATGCATGATTTGCAGTTGAATATGAAAATAGTTTATGTTTGCTTGTATTATATTACCATAACAAGGGCCTAATTTATAAAAGGATTGTCAAGGTTAAATAACATTGTTGCTCACTTAAGCAATCTCTTGTGTTCATATGTAAATTGTGTAACAAGGTCAGTGGTTAAGTGTCTTAATTATCCTCAATAAGTTTCATTTGAATATGAATCACTCACTAGGTTTATGTGTTGGAATTTGTGCGAGGAAACCACATCCTATAATTTCCCCCTAAAAAGTTTCTGAAAATATGATATAATAAGGAAGACATATTTCCTATTAAATGGGTTTCTTTGGAGTTTGACTTTGAATGAAACTTTTATTCTTGTGATGACTGTGATTGTTCATTCTGATACCAAAATTGTTATTGTCCTTCTTTTGCATTATTTCAAACTGCCATGACTTAAATTACCTTACATGAAATCTAGTGTTCAGCCTGGCAAAATTGCTTGAGGTTAAATTGGTTAATAAATACACACGGATGCTTTCTCTACAGAACAGTCATTTCCGAAGTGCCTGAAAGTAAAGAGAACCTTTGAGTTGGATATAACCCCATTGGTATGGGTCGTACCCATCACATCACCCTAGGAATACAAAGTTCACCATTCACTCTCTGCTTGCTTCGTCATTTATTCCATGTTCCCAGTAAAACATTAAAGGAATTAATTGCTCATAATGATCTCACCATCTGTTAACAGAGGTTCATACCTACATGCTGGTGGCATGTGGTGGTCCTATTCAGCTATCAATAGGCAAAGCTGAAGGAACGCTTTCCCACATTGCCTTCCAATGCAGCCTGAAAAAAGGGAGGAGAGCTGGGTACTGGCCATCTGCTCCTTGTCTTTCTCTGTGAGACCTTGATGCAGTCCTGTTCAGCTCTGATCTGACTCCAATCTGATTGGAATGTGGCTGATCTGAGAGCCTCTCAAAGCTGTGAAAGTGAGTCAAAAGGAGATCCCTATTGTCCCTGTGGCTGAAAGAGAATGATCACTTTAAAATTCATAACTCCCAGGTGCCTGCTCTGCATTCATGGGAAGAAACTCTCTGAATCTCTCTTCATTAGAAAGAAGAACTTTGCCTAGAAAGGAGAGAAAAGGAAGTAGTTTGTGGGAATGTGCAAGGGTTTTTCAGGCTAAACAAATGAAAAATGTGGAATGTTCCTTGGCATTATAGGACAGTCATTAGAGCAGTGTGCAGCATTATTCTCCTCCTTCATCTGTATTCAGACTTGTGAAGTTTCTTTTCTTTTCTAAACTTTGCTCTACTTAACGACTTCACTGCACAGTGAAAGTATTTCCCTTCAATGTGGGATACATGCCAGTGTATATACTTAGTTAGATACTTAGTTAGCACTTAGAATTCAGCACACATACTGGCATACCACTGAAAAGGTAGCTGGATAGTTTAGTTAGACTACATATAAAAATTAAAATAGATATATACACACAAAGATAGATAGATAGATAGATAGATAGATAGATAATAGATAGATAGATAGATAGATAGATAGATAGATAGATAGATAGATAGATAGATAGATAAATAGACAGATAGATAGATAGATAGATAGATAGATAGATAGATAGATAGATAGATAGATAGATAGATAGATAGATAGATAGATAGATAGATAGATAGATAGATAGATAGATAGGATATTTATTTTTTACATTTTATTTTCTGTAATGTAAGCCCTCAAAATAGTCAGTTACCACTATTTAAAGTGTAATTGCACTCTACATTTTCATTTTGCTTTCCGTAAAAGTACAACAGGGTTTTAGCCCCTAAACTGTTCTCTAAGACCCCAACACTGAAATGGCACTTTGAGTAAAGTTTGATTTTAATAGCATGCCTCCCAACTCTGTGAGATGGGGAAGTTGGACTAGTAATAGTATAATGTAGACAAAGAACAAGCCCCTACCGCTCCTCTAGTGATGCAGATCTTGAGGATTATTGGGTAAGAATAGTTTTTGAATCACTTCATTTTTTTTAATATTCAAAATAACAAATTAAATAATTTAAAGGTTAGATAAAAGTTTTAGTGCAATAAAACACTTTTTTTTTGTT
>CM053030.1:204832106-204869937 GCA_028564925.1 Lithobates sylvaticus | reverse complement strand
GGGAGCCTCTACTTTTCTGTGTAAATACTTTCCAGCCTCCAATTTTATACAATGCTCTTGTTCCAAGATGTTGATTGTCTAATCTGCTTGCAATGTTTAGGTGCAAAGTGACTAATTTTTTTTTTCTTGTTTCACTCCACAGTTCCCTTCCAAGCCACAGGAATGGCAGACTGTGGCCTCCCACTTTGCCAGCCGTTGGGACTTTCCTAACTGCGGAGGGGCAATTGATGGGAAACACGTCCGCATCGTCCCACCGCCCAACTCGGGGTCCTACTATTATAATTATAAAGGGTTTAATAGTGTAGTGATGTTGGCGGTGGTGTCGGCAACATACGAGTTTATGTATGTGGACGTGGGGATGAACGGCCGGATATCGGATGGTGGGGCCATTACGCACACGGAGTTCTACTGGCGTCTCCAAAGTGGCAGTCTGTGCTTGCCACCTCCAGAGGAGAATGCCGAAGGACTCCCCTTCGTCTTTGTCGCAGATGAAGCGTTTGCGCTGACTCCCCATGTGATGAGGCCGTTCCCGATGAGGACCCTCACCCCGGACCAGAGGGTCTTCAACTACAGGCTGTCCAGAGCCAGAAGAGTGGTGGAGAACGCTTTTGGCATCCTGGCCAGCCCCTTCCGCCTGTTCCTGACGGCATTTAACTTGGCGGAATACAAACTGAACCACATAGTTCTTGCCTGTTGCATATTGCACAACTTCCTCAAAAGACATAACAGGAACTATGTGGTGCCCGTTGGCCCAGATGTGGAGGGCCCTCCAAATGCGGACCTCACAGCCCTTCGAGTGGCACGTCCAGGCTTGCCCCCTCTCAATGCCCGCGTGGTCCGGGACCAATATATGGAATACTTTGTGGGTAGGGGGGCCATTGCTCTGCCTGACGATGTGTGAGAGGCATTTTTTAATAAATCTGATATTTTAACCAACCTCTGATTTCTTGTCATTTCAGTCTTCTTTTTAGCTTATTTTACTTTGTCATTTTTTCCCTTTGCCTTCGACAGTGGTAATGCACTTTCTGGGCAAAAGGAGGTAACAGTCTCTTCTTCCCAAAAAGATTATTATCATGTGTGTTTGCTACCTAATCTTTGGTCTAGAGAATGTTTGTCCTGCATAACTGACACCCAAAATACTCCTTTTCAGCACCAGGTCTGACATGTGTGTATTCTCCAAAATGCTGTGCTCCGTGTTTTCGTACAAAGCACTGTGGGTGTCATTTACATAAGTCAAATCCGCTATGCTCTACAAGTGCATTGAAAAAGTTCCCTGGGAAAGGAAATTGCAGTGCAAAGTGGATTTGCCTTTAGTAAATAACACCCATTGCCCCCCATATCCTTTACATTTTACATACATAATGCATTGTTTTATTTAAATAAGGAAGCCACACATTTTGAAAAATAAAAAAGTTTACTTGGAAAACATTCACAAGTGCGTTTACAATCTTCACGCCAAAACTGACAACATCTTGGTTATTTCCAACATTATTTACAAAGATTACGCAATTGGTAAAACCAGGCATGGAGCTAAGCAGAACCTATGAAGTAGGAAAGTTCAACTTTGTAAAGTGAAGACAAGATCAGACATGACTATATGTTCAAAGTGTGTTTGATCTTGCCTTCATCACATGGGGGGGTCACCCCCGAAAAGTGGAAATTTGGAACATGCACACAATTTGGTTATGAAAATGGTCATTAGATGGTAAAACACATGCCTAGAAGCTTCAAAAGTGCCACTTTCCATCATGGGGATGAATGGACGTTTTTTGGGGGTGCAACCCCTTCACCACAACCACTTTCGTAGTTCGTAAAGTGTTTGCACCCCCAAAAAAACGTTGCCATTCATCCACCATGATGGGAGCTAGCACATGTGGACACAATGTGTGCATGTTCCAAATTTCACACAGTTTTTAAGTTGCAAATGTGTTCAGAAGCTGGCACAAATGTGTGTAAATTACTTGGTGCTTTTTCATATTTTTCCTAAAACATCAATGATGTTCTTCAATTTTTGTTGAACATCATTGATGTTTTGCTTTATGTAATCTAGATCTCGATTGCAGACCATTATCTCTCCGATGAGTACGTGGGCACTCTCTGTGGTAAAGTGCGATTTTTCTTCCACAACATCCACGTCACCTAAAAACCACAAACAAAAAAAATGGGGTGTTGGAAATGAGGCAGCCATACATGGATTAGCTTACCAGTAGCTGTATTCTCCCACACTCACCTGTTGTGGTGACAATTTCTCCAAGTTCGATGATCTCTCCTTCCTCCTCCTCCTCCTCTGCTTCTGCTCTTTCCCCTTTTTTGGTAGGTGTTGGTTTGGGGGTTTCCTCAGACGGCCCAAGTTTTCGCTCCCCTATGAGAATGTCCAAAAGGAAGATTTAGCAACACAAGCTATTGAGGGCAGAAATAGGAAATGACAAACATTGCTTGAAAGTGACGGACACTATTTTAGTTTGGCCAGTTACAAATGTCAACTACATGAATGAAGTCACTTTGTAAAGGTGCTAAACTGACTAGCTTTTTGGTAGAAGTTTGTGTGATGGAGACCCCCCTCTAGTATCCACTGGAGCACATGTGTGGAAAAGCATAATAAAAAGGGGGTTTGGGTGTCCCAGCACTAGTGCTCTAGAGTCCAGATGGGTAAACAGCTACTGAGTGACCTCTCCTTTACATTGAATAAATTGGCTTTACATTCTTGATGACATTTCTAGTGAGAACAAACTTCCTTTCCCCAAAAAAACACCAAACATCGTATTATAAGTGGCCGAACGATCGAGGTTGCGTACGATCGAATGCACACACACACGACCATGACAGTGGCAGAAAGATCGAGGCTGAGTACGATCGAATGCACAGACGAACCTGAAAGTGGCCATTTTGGAATGTACAACTTGGTAAAAATCAAAACACAATGGAGCAGTATGCAAGCAAGAAATCAAACACAAAAACACAACTACTTACTTTTTTGAAGAATTCTCTTGATCTTTCTGTACTGATCGGCCTCCCTCAGTTTCAGGTCTGACCAGCGTTTCCTGAGTTGCTCCTTGGATCGTTGTACCCCAAAATTATTGTACAGCCTTCTCACAACTTTAGACATGATCTTGGCCTTGCGGACATTGGGGTTGAGGTAAGGCCCATACTTCCCATCATAGTCGCTCCTCTTTAATATGTCCACCATCTCCAACATTTCTCCAAATGACATATTGGAGGCCTTGAATTTCAGGTTCCGGGATCGGGACGTTTCTGCCTCCGGACTTTCCTCGTCCTCCTCCTCGTTGGTGGGATATTTGTGGCGCACCTGCTGTGTCCCCGCCATGTGCTCTCCCCACTACGCCGTAAAGAGAAGGGGTGGGGAATAGACGAGAAAGATCGTCAGGGGCGGGCGGAGTTTGACGCATGCGCACTGTATATAAAACGTCACACGCCTGTGTCGTAGCCACGATCTGGGAGACGAGGGGAGAGAAAGCTCACGCACGAGACGATCGCTACAAACGAAGGTACAATTTGACGTTGGTACATAACTAGCCTAGACTGATTAGAACTTGAGGCTTCTTTATGGAGAAGATTAGGAGAGTTTAGGCTGACATTATTTATATTGTTTTGTGTGGCGTTGTGTCTTGCAGAGGTGATGGAGGCGTTCTACAACGTGAGCTTTCTCCCACACTTCATTGATAAATACCGGCAATTCCCCCTCTTATGGCAGGCAAAACACAGGGATTATAGCAACAGACCAAAGAGGTACGCAGCCCTGCTGAAACTGGTGGCATTTGTAAAGCCTACCCTGCCCATGGCAACCGTCGCAAACTTAAAAGTGAAGATAAACAACATGAAGACTACCTATTTCCGGGAGCGCAATAAGGTCCTGAAGTCCCTAGCATCTGGAGCGGCAGCAGCTGATGTCCATGTCCCCACGCTCTGGTACTATGACAGGCTCCACTTTCTCAAAGACCAGGCTACTGTCAGGAAGTCACTCTCGACTCTTCCTTGCACGCGTCCTTCCACGCACGCCACCCCTGATGAGGCTTCCGAGGACCAACCTGGGCCTTCCAGTCAGGAATATGTGCAGGTGCCCAGCTTGTTCCAGGTATAGTAGTTTTGGACCCAGTTTGTTGAATAATGAATGATGTTCAGTTAATTCAGGATCCCCAATTGCTTATTTCCTAACGTGATTGACATATCAACAGACAGTGGTGTGGGAGACATTTTTGGGAAGAATCTAAACTGCAGGGCTGAGAATTGTATGGTTTTGTATTTGAAAACATTTTGCAACAGTCACTAGATGAGAATTGTGTGTGTTTGATGAACAAATAACTGAAACTATGTCCCTTTTTCAGACACAGGAAGACCTCAGCCAGGAGGTGGCTGTGGAAGGTGGCAGTCAGGAGGAGGCAGGGGGTAGTGGCAGCCAAGAGGGGGGTAGGCGTAGGAGCCTGACTGTCTCCCAAGTCTCTCCCCTCCGCCTTCCCTACAGAAGGGCGAAAAACATGGGGGAGGTGGGAGAGTCAGCGCTCCAGCTGATAAAAGATGCCTCAGCCTCCCTCTATGCCACACCCACCTACGAGGAGGCCTTTGCCTCCTTGGTTACAAGTAAATTTACGGGTATGGAGGCGGGGCAACGCAGCATGTGTGAGGAGGTCATCCTCAAAATACTAAATGAGGGGATGGCTGGGGAGATGACTCCCCTCACACATGTTTGCGAGAGTGACCTTGCTCCGCCTCCTCCTCCTCCTTCTGCCACCCCACCAGCACCAGCACCACGGCGTGGAAGGAAGCGTACAAGGAAGACCTGAGAGTGACAACCTGGACTCAGTCTGGTCTGAGAGAAGATGGAGCCTCTCGTAGTACCAGAGCCTGGGGACCTAGATGGCATCTGCTGCAGTTCCGGATGTTTTGGACTTCAGGACCAGATTGCGCTCCCTTATTATTTAGATAGGTAGTCTTCATGCCCCCAATTGTTTAAGTCTGTAAAATGATGGTTGCCATGGGTGTCCAAGGCTTTGCAAATTCCCCAAGTTTCACCATGGCTGCGTTCCTCTTTGGTCTGTTGCTGAGACCTAAATAAAGGTTTTTTTGATTTGAAATAATCATTGACTATTGTGTTTTACTTTTCTACAATGACAGTTTTTCTTTGAGTAGGCAGGTACATTTCACTAATCCGAGAATTAACAAGGGGCACCAACAACCAACAAACTCCTAGTAAATGTAAGCAAGAAATACAAATGTTAATAATGTGGTTTTGCTAAGTTGAGACATACAAACCCCCTCCAAAAAAAAAAAAATCTCCTTCAAATATGTATTCCCCCAAAAAAAAAGAAATCTGGGTTAAAAAATAAGAAAGATTGTATTACGATCTGAGTAAAAATAAACATGTAGTGTATAAATGCTGCAAAGTAATAAAGAAGTAAGTTTGTGAGAAGTGCGGGTGAATAGGAGCAGCTAAAAGATGTCATTCTTGTTGCATTGTAAAGAAAAAGAGAATGCGCTGCATTAAAGACATTTTAACATTGCAGCGTGACGAATGTGCTGTGTCGATTAGGAAAGGTAGTTTTACCTGACCGAGCGCTTCCGTCACAGAATTTCTTCTGAGCATGCGTAGCACTTTGTCCGTCGGACAAGCGTACACACGCTCGGATTTGGTGTGATCGGACCGAGTTGACGGGAAATCTTTCCAGCAGGAGATAAGACTTTGTCCGACGGACAAACCGACGAACACTGTCCGATGGTGCATACACACGGTCTGATTTTTCAACAACCTTGTCCGATCGGACCAAATTGATGAAAAAGTCCGACCGTGTGTATGGGGCTTAAGAGTTATTATGGAAAAAAGGTACCTCCACTGATGCTTTTTTATCAAGGCTTGTTTCCACAACAACACAACATTTTCAAAATCCAATTGTCATTGGGACAGGAAGTGAGGGGAAATCTACTGAACAGGGGCACAGACAGCAAAACAAACATTACAGGGGTGTTAACCCTTCCCTATGCTATCCAAAAAGCTTAAAAATAGTTTTTCTGGCTGGAACTACACATATAAAATGTACCTGTTCCGACTTACAAACAGATTCAACTTAAGAACAAACCTACAGACCCTATCATGTTTTTAACCCGGGGACCCCCTGTACTCTTAAAGTCACAGTTCAAAAATGTCCTTCCAAAGGATTTTTTAACATTCCCAAGTCCAATATAGATCAGGTGAATCAAGTGATGTCCCTTCTGATTGTAGCTTCTTTGTGATGATTCCCTCATGCCAGTGAAAAACCTTGAAAGGAGAAAATGCTATATATGGTGTAGTATGTCTGATATAATCAATATAATTAAAATAGGTTTATAGTGTGCTTAGATAAAACAATCTCCATGAAATCCAAATGTGTTTATATCTATGTACCCTAATGCCCCGTACACACGATCGGACTTTCCAACAACAAAACCGTGGATTTTTGTTCGAAGGTTGTTGGCTCAAACTTGTCTTGCATACACACGGTCACACAAATGTTGGCAAACAATTAGGAACGTAGTGACGTACAAGACGTACGGCGAGCCGATAAAAAGGAAGTTCAATAGTCATGCGCCACCCTTTGGGCTCCTTCTGCTAATGTTGTGTTTGGTGAGCATTGATTCCAAGCATGCGTGGACTTTTGTGCAACGGACTTGTGTACACACGATCGGAAAGTCTGATGAAATTTTAGAACCTGCTAGCCAACATTTGTTGGCGAAAAGTCCGACAACAAATGTTCGATGGAGCATACACATGGTCGGACTTTCCACCAACAAGCTCACATCCAACATTTGTTGTCAGAAAATCTGATCGTGTGTACGGGGAATTATCCTCCTGTATATCAAATAGAGCCTTCCTTTGTATTCCCATGAGACTGTTATTGTATCTTATCTCCTTGGCACTTCCTGTGCATGATGACATCATGTCCGGCATCTGACGCCCTGGACGTTTTGTCCAATAGACATCTTCCCAGGGTATTTTGTTACAGTATTCCACTATGTGATTTTATTTCCATTTTTTGAGCTTCCACAAATATTGCATTGAGGTGAGGAGGGAAGGAATCCTTCTGGAGGAGAGGTTAAGCTACAATGACAGTTAGATGGGAATATTATGGAAGACTCTATTTGAGATACAGGAGGGTAATTGTACATATATATGGCCACATTTGGATTTAATGGAGATTTGTTTGATGTAAGCACAATAATATTGCATATATATTATATTGATTGTATCAGACATACTACACCATATATAGCATGTTTTTCTTTCGCAAATTTTCACTGGTGTGAGGAAATCATCACAAAGAATTTACAATCAGAGGAGACATCACTTGATTCACCTGGCCTATATTGGACTTGGGAATGTTAAAAAATTCCTTTGGAAGGACATTTTTGGACTGCGAGTAGATATAGCTTGTTTTTAGTGAGTGCTGACTTTACTTGCAGCCAAGTCCAGGGCCTTTCCAGGCCTAGCAGATTCAGAGACTTCTATAGGTAGACAGCCAAGCAGGGAAAGACATCCAGCAAGACACCACATCTGCATGAGTAGGACTGCTGTCTCCTATGGCAACAATCTTGAAACAGTTTCTAACAAAGGTTGTAATTCACTTCTTCTACAATCTACAATCTCCTATTGTAGATCTTCACTCAACTGAGCTTCCAGTCTTTCACTAGACTTGCTGATCCACTGCCACTGGATCCCCTGAGCTCTTCCAATCTTCTCATTCAGTATCTTCCTCAAGCTTCACCCCCACATCCCTGCTGGGTCCCTAGCTTGGCACCCACAGATACTCCTCAAGCGTCACCCCACTAGCCTGCTTGGTCCCTGGCTTGGCACACAATATTGCTCTGCAAGCGTCACCTCCGCTGGCTGGGTCCCTGGCTTGACATCTGCTGAAGTTTTCCAATACTTCACCGTCCCCGATCGTTGAGAATACTGCTCCGGTACTTGCTTCAGCTACTCACAGTGGGCCCCGGTAACAAGGTGGATGGTCCCTTAGTGGCGACAGCTTCCCTACGACAGGTTCTCCGGCTGGCAGAACCGTCACTTCTTGTTGGACTACAAGCTACAATCCCTAACCTACGCTACTCTCTTGCTTCTGGATAGGCCCTCAGACAGCCTAGCAGCTAGATGTCACCAGGATAGGCCACAGGCTCTGGCCTAGCAGCCCGGGGCAGCACAACACACATCCACCCAGACAGCTGTCCAGGTGGCACAGAACCCCGATCACCTGACCTCACCCAAATAAATAGGCTCTCCCAGCAGGCCAAGGGACCTAAGAAAATCCCTGCCCATTGGCTGAGACACCCCATTCATTCCTAATCTGTCCTTGCAATGCCCTTGTCTTATCTAATGCCACCAGATACCCGGCTATCTAGTAACAGAAGAGAGAAGTCCAGCTATTCCAGCATTAGGGTGAAATCAATTGACCTCCTATCAATTGGCCAAGGCAACTATCACTTGGCAAATAAATTTACTAGCAACCCTGCCTAAACATCAGGGTGCTACATTACATATAAAATAAATATATTGATTTTATCAGTAACATTCTGTAGACAGTGAGTTTTTGGTAGTCCTCTGTGACCAATATCTGATCAACTTGATTAAAAGTCAGCTTCTTAGTCACAAATTCTCCCACTGTGCTAAAGACCCCTGTTGACATTTGCAGCAGGAAAGACCATTACTTTGAGCGCACCTCCAGCCAGTGGCACATTCTTCACACCTAACAGTATTTTTTATTGACAGGCTTGCTGCCTGTACTTCTGTTTGCTTGACCAGGACAGGGACAGCCTTAGGAGGAAAAAAAATGATGATCAAAGTAAATATTTCAATTATTCTTAAAGTTGAAAATTCATACAAAATAATTATGATAATGGGTAGAAATCTGTTCATATGGAATCACCCCAGTCATGAACTGGAAGAAGGGAGCTGCTTTCACAAATTTTTCACTATGTATTATTCATGGGCACTGTTCTCTTTGCATATCTAGCACGTTATGCGATGAAACAGACTACAGGGGTCACATTCCTTTGCAAGCTCCAGCAAACATAGCAAAACTTAAAAGTTGTGGATTTTTTTAATATTTTAATTGCCATCCCGGCCTATGTGGGCTTGACCTGGGCAGGGATGGCCCTATAAGGAAAAAAAATGAAACATTAATAAAAAAAATAAAAATAAGTATTGTATTGTACTACAATCTTCCCTGCAACCTCTACCTGTAGAGCTGGTCCTGCAGAAAAATAGAAACTTAGTGCTTAAACAATTCCAGTTGTAGCAGATTTAACGGGCAGGTTCATACCTGAATCGCACAGAGTTGCTATCCGTGTTCCTGTGCGACTCAGTGTGATGCAATTTTCAGCCTATTCATTTGAATGGGTTGAAATCTCATTGGATTGCACATAAAGTAGCGTTCAAAAACATAGTGGGATTGATTTACTAAAACTGGGAAGTGCAAAATCTGGTGCAGCTCTGTATAGAAACTAATCAGCTTCCAGGTTTTAGGCTGGATTCACACCTATGCATTTTTTGTGCTTTTTGCATTTTGCAGATTTGCACTACAGTCCATTTACCATGGTTTCCTATGGAACACGTTCTGTAGAGCAAATCTGCAAAATGCAAAAAGCACAAAAAATGCATAGGTGTGAATCCAGCCTTAGGCCCCTTTCACACATGCGGACCGTATGTCCGTTTTTCATCCATCCGTTTTTGGATGAAAAACGGACATACATGCATGTCTATGGGGTAGCGGGTGTCAGCGGATGAGCATCCGCTGACACCCGCTATTGTCCGCCTCCGCAATTGTCCGGTTCTGCAGACGGAGGAAAATCCTATTTTTTCATCCGTCTGCAGAGCGGATCGGATGAACACGGACAGACGGTCCGTGTTCATCCGATCCTCCATAGAGGAGAGCGGAGAACTGACAGGGCGGTCCCTGCCCTGTCATCAGTCGGCTCATCGGGGAACAGCTGTGCGATCCCCGCTGAGCAGCGGATCTTCACGGGCGGATCATTACGGATCCGCCCCATGTGAAAGGACCCTTATTGTCAAAGCCTAATTGAACAAGCTGAAGTTAGAAGCAAATTGGCTACCTTGCACAGCTGCACCATATTTTGCACTTTCCAGTTTTAGTAAATCAACCACACTGCACCAACTTGCTTGGTACTGCGATATCATGCAATCTGGTGCAGACAAACGCACCGCTTATGTACTTTTTAATAATATACTGACACCTGCAGCAGATCGCACAACCAGTGCATTTTAAACACGGTGTGGGAAAGGCACACGGTATGCACCTTTCCCACAACACGTTTGGTTGTGAACTGGTCCTCAAGGATTCTGGCAGTATTAGTAGATGAGGCAGAATAGAGTGTAATGCCGCGTACACACGAAGGGACTATCCCGCGGGATTATCCGCTGGACCGAAGTCCAGCGGATAATCCCCTCGTGTGTAGGCGCCGGCGGACTTTTTTTGGCCAAAGTACGGCGGACTAAAGTTTCAGGTTTTGTTCTCAAATTATCCGCTGGACTTGGCAGTCCAGCGGATAATCCGGTCGTGTGTAGTATGGTCCGGCGTACCAAAAAGGACGCATGCTCAGTAGCTATTATGTCACGGACTCGCTCGGTCTGGTAAAACTAGCCTTCGTTTTGAAGCTCGCACAATCGTCACGCTGTTTAATTTTTTTTTTTTTTTTTTTTCTGACAGCGGGATTTGTATGGTATCGTACTTGAAGAATGATTTTGCCTTGCTGCTTGTATATTCACGCAGAGTACTCCCGAACGTTTTTTCTTCAGCATTCTTTAGTGAAGTTATATATTTGTATATATATATATATTATATATATATATATATATATATATATATATATATATATATATATATATATATATATATATATATATATATATATATATATATATATATATATATAGATATAGATATAGATATAGATATCCAAATCACCAAATGAAAAATATATCTATATTTCTCAATAAGCGCAAAAAAATATATATCGATATCTACATATATATATATATATATATATATAAATATATATAGATATATAGATCTATACGTGTATAAAAAAAAAATATATATATATATATATATATATATATATATATATATTATATATGTACATATATCTCTATATAGATATTTTTTATTATTTGTTGGTTATCAAAAGGATTAGTTATTACACATGATACAATTGTGGAGTCAGCAGAGCTTGCCCTTAATTCCGATCTTAAACCTCACCTTTCCAGCGACTGCACTTGCAGTTCCATTGAAGTTGCACTTTACACTTGTATTGTCAAATGAATGTTTAGACATGTACCTGCCTACTCCTAAAGAAACTATGTTTTTGAATATC
This sequence comes from Lithobates sylvaticus, assembly GCA_028564925.1. Lineage (NCBI taxonomy): Eukaryota > Metazoa > Chordata > Amphibia > Anura > Ranidae > Lithobates > Lithobates sylvaticus. Next base: position 204,858,564 of record CM053030.1, on the reverse strand, counting down.
AAGCACGTATATCATTATTTGATGAAAATAAAATGACCATTTATTCTGGTTAAAACAAACAAGGCAAAACAAAATAGGAAGGCAACACTGGAGCCACTTGTAGATTTTGTGAAGACTTTTTGCCCCAACGGCAGACACCAAGTTTGTGAAGCCAAAAATTAAGCTTGGGCACATTTCATACAATATAGGGAGCACAAGAAGATTGACCAGGAATCAGACAGACCAGGAACAGCAGCAGATGACATCTATGTCCCCAAGCTGTGGCACTACAACAGCCTGTGTCTTCTGTGAGACCAGACTGAAGCCAGGCAATCACTTCCGACTCTTCGCACCACGCTTCCCTGCACTCTTCCCTGCAGTCTTCCCTGCACGCTTCCTTGGAGGCTGACTTGTGGTAGGAGGAGGAGTAGGAGGAGGAGGAGGAGGAGGAGGAGGAGAAGGAAGACGAGGAGGAGGAGGAGGAGAAGTTGGTGTCGGGCCTTCATGGGTCAGGCGGGTGGATTCTCGTAATTCACCCCTCAAACCCCCCCTAATTGCCTCAGAAATTAGGCCCTCACACAGGTGCCGTTGGCCCCTCTCCATTTGCAGCAACCTGCTGGACACGTAGCTGCCATAGCCCTCTTCTGGAAGGGGGGGTTTGTCGAGAATCGCACTCGCCTTCCGAATCAGTTCCAGTGATTCCTCCTCCACAATGGTCATCCTCCTGGGCCTTCTTGGGGGTAAGGGCAGGGGTCGAGGTAGACTTCTTAATTGGGTCTGGCTGTCACTCTGGCTCGTGCTGGGCCCAGCCACCTCCTGGCTCTCGCTGGGCATGTCCTCCTCCTCCTCCATACCACTTGTCCCGGCATCATCCTGGGTCAGCTCATCCTGTGTGCAAATAAAAAAAAAAATCAAACACCTGTTTTGTGGTTTCTGGCCTACTCAATCATCCAATTGTAAACTTAGGAACGAGCATCTAAATTTTCCAAAAGATCCAAAAGGCTATCATTTGGACCCCTGCATTTTCCAAGCAGATCACCAATGTTGTCTAACGCTTTTTTTGCCACTACTGGATGTATGTATACACTATATATGTATCGATATGTTGCACCAACACTTTTTAGAAGTGTGCATAATTTTTGTCAGTTTTTTTCACAATTCTGAGTTCAGGGTGTTAATTGTTTCACATTTTAACGTTGACAGCATTAATATTCACACAATCACAATTTAGGCTACTAAATATATACCTGGCTCCAGCTGGGCGCATCAGCCTGCTCCAAGGTGGAGGGGTCTTCTCCTTCCGTGGAAGCCTCAGCTGGGGTGGAGGGAAGAGTGGAGGGAAGAGTGGAGGGAAGGGTGGAGGGAAGAGTCGACAGTGATTCCCTGGGTTCCATCTGGTCACCTATAAAAGTCAGTTGGTTGTAGTACCACAGCTTGGGTACATAAACATTCTCTGCTGCTGCTCCTGATCTGACTGATTCCTCAATCTTCTTGCGCTCCCGCTTGTACATGTGCCTTAAACTTGCAATTCTGGCTTCCACAAACTTGGTGTTTGCGTTGGGGACTTTAGTCTTCACAAAAGCCACAAGTGGCCCCAGTGTTGCCTTCCGGACATCCCTATTGCCATACAAAGGGTTCTTGAGCTGCCACAGGTTGGTATTTTTTCTGTACAGGGCAATGAATTCGGACATGAACTCCTGGTCCTTGAATGGATTCAACTGGGGTGCAGCCATGTTTGTTTCTGTTTTGTTAGTAATGGCAATACAAAAGACCAAAAACACAAATGTTACTTAAAAGGCACAACCAGTTTTTCTTAACAAACATTACACAACACACCCACACACAGGCAGCAACACATCCACACAGGCAGCAACCCCTACACACAGGCAGCAACCCCTACACACAGGCAGCAACCCCTACACACAGGCAGCAACCCCTACACACAGGCAGCAACACCCTCCACACAGGCAGCAACCCCTACACACAGGCAGCAACCCCTACACACAGGCAGCAACCCCTACACACAGGCAGCAACCCTACACACAGGCAGCAACCCTACACACAGGCAGCAACACATCCACACAGGCAGCAACCCCTACACACAGGCAGCAACCCCTACACACAGGCAGCAACCCCTACACACAGGCAGCAACACACACATATCCTTAAAAAATGCTGGCCCAAAACCCAAAAAAAAAACACAGTAATGCATCCTAGAAAACACTTACCTTCGTACAGAGCGCTCGCTACTTCCGTTCGGGAACACGTGGGCCCCTCAAACAGCCTTATATACACTGCGCACGCGTCGAAGTCCGCCTGCGTCCTCCGCGTCGCCCGCCCATGACGTTCCTCATGACGAGTATTCCCCGCCCCGCTTCCCCTCGTTGCATTGTTGGTGAATTAATTGATGAATATGGCGGACACATTCTCAGCCAGTAGCGCGGAGGAAAGCCAAGAAGCCAACACATCTGCATCCAGCAGCAGATATAAGGCCACCAATATGGCCTTTGAAGAGATGGTGGAGATGGTGGACATCCTCCAAAGGGAAGATTACGACGGGGAAAATGGCCCGTACCCTCGTCCCAACTTGCGCAAGGACAAGATTCTCACTACAATCGTCAGCACCCTGGAGCAGAAATTCGGCGTACGAAGGGGCAAGGATCAACTGCGCAAACGATGGTCCGACATCAAATCCAGGGAGCACGATCAATACAGGAGAATTCGAAAAGCCATCAAAAAAAGTAAGTCAAGCACGTGCGCTACTATGGTTATACTTGATATGTCTAATCTTGCGCAGATGTAATTACCATTCGTCCGTGAAACTTGCGCAGATGTAATTACCATTCGTCCGTGAAACTTGCGCAGATGTTATTACCATTCGTACCTGAAACTTGCGCAGATGTAATTACCATTCGTACCTGAAACTTGCGCAGATGTTATTACCATTCGTCCGTGAAACTTGCGCAGATGTAATTACCATTCGTACCTGAAACTTGCGCAGATGTTATTACCATTCGTCCGTGAAACTTGCGCAGATGTTATTACCATTCGTCCGTGAAACTTGCGCAGATGTAATTACCATTCGTCCGTGAAACTTGCGCAGATGTAATTACCATTCGTACCTGAAACTTGCGCAGATGTAATTACCATTTGTACCTGAAACTTGCGCAGATGTAATTACCATTCGTCCGTGAAACTTGCGCAGATGTTATTACCATTCGTCCGTGAAACTTGCGCAGATGTAATTACCATTCGTCCGTGAAACTTGCGCAGATGTAATTACCATTCGTACCTGAAACTTGCGCAGATGTATTACCATTCGTCCGTGAAACTTGCGCAGATGTTATTACCATTCGTCCGTGAAACTTGCGCAGATGTAATTACCATTCGTCCGTGAAACTTGCGCAGATGTAATTACCATTCGTACCTGAAACTTGCGCAGATGTTATTACCATTCGTACCTGAAACTTGCGCAGATGTAATTACCATTCGTACCTGAAACTTGCGCATATTTGATGAAAGTTCCGTTTGTCTTCATAACGTTTATTGAGTTTACCGGGCTTTGGGTTGTTGGAGTTGTAAGGTTGTTTATTATTGTCACTATCTATACAATTACTGCTGTAGTAAGGGTTTTAGGGGTAACTTACACAGGGACTCCAGAGGCTGTTTTGGGGGGGGGGGGGGATAAATATGTTAAGCAGGGTCTCATGCTCACAATTCCCAAAAAATGCTCATCATCTCTAAATACTGTAGGTGGTGACTTTTCAAAGAAGTACACTCACCTGTCCCTTGGATGGTGCAGCTACAATCTCTGATCTTGCAATCATGAAATTAATGTTTGCGGCTTCACTTCCCGGGTCACTATTGGGCATGCGCCAGTTGCGCAATGCAATAGGACTGGTCCGCGCGAGCTCGGGGACCCCTGTGTGTCCCAGCAGACAGCACGGTGGGACGGGATGTGGCGTATACTTCTGTGGGAGTCTAGGGCCGGATGTGTGTGCAAATACCTGCCTTACACAGGTATCTGCAACCCATCCCCCCTAAAACGTTAAAAATAAGACACCACAGGGGTGCAGGGATCCAATGAGCGGAAGTTCAAATTTAGGGTTGAAGGGCGCTTTAAGTATTGGAGTTTCATTAGATAGACATTTCAATTCTGTCTTCAAGTAGGATCTTCTAACAAACTGCTAATAATTGGCAAGACTTTTAAACAATGTTTACTAATCCTATTTTGGCACTCAAATATCAGTGTGATTCAAAAGTGTACCTTTTTGTGTTCCATTACCATAGGGGGCAAAAGACTCAGACGTCAGTCCGAACCTACGAGGACCTCCCGGCATCACCAGACTAATTGGGCAGTTAGCCCAAGCCCACGCGTGGATGTGGCGGAACAGGTCGTTGAAGTCGATCAAATCTGCACCCCACCAAGTGAGTGTCTCAGAACACAGATTGAGCTAATAAATTAAGGTCTGCATGTTTTTGACACTTTTTTTCTTGTGTTTTATCTACCCAACTTTTAGGTGATGCTGATCTGTTTGTGGAACGACAAGCTGCGGAGCCATTTACCACTGACAGTGCCCACAGGCTTATTGGCCAGATCATGGCCTGGAATCTGCAGCTGGAAAATATGCAGAAGGAGATGGCCACCATGCAGCAGGGAATGAAGGACATGATTGATGTTTTGGGGAGAATCTAAAGACCCCTTTTACATTTCTTAACATCAATCATGTCCTTCATTCCCCTTTTGAAGCGCTGTTTAACTAATTTTAGAGGCCAAATTTTAAATATGCACACGGTATGTCAACATGTGCTATGTGCCATCAGGGGATCTCAATGGACGCATTTTGTGTTTGCAACCCCTAATGCTAGTAGGTGAGAGGGAAGGGGTTTCACACACAAAACACGTCCATTGATTCCCCATGATGGAACATAGCACATGTTGACATTACCCATTTTCCTGTTAAATTTGTGTGCATATTCAAAATTTGGCTTCTTCTGTTCATGGGTTACCTGTTGAACTTTGTAAGTTTTGGACTTTTACATTGTGTAAATAATTTTAAATGCTAAGCCAAAATTTAAAAACAATTTTAAACATGTTTTTATGTTTGTTTGAAAAAGTCAATCCCAAAAAAACAAACAATATGTTGTGAGAAAAACACCAAAAAAATGTCAAAAAGATAACATAAAAAAAAAAAAAAAAAAAATCACAAATAAAAAAAAAAAAAAAAAAAAAACCAAAAAAAAAAAAAAACCAACAACCAAACAAAAAAAAAAAAAAAAAAAAAAAAAAAAAAAAAAAAAAAGGTTTTGGATGTGCACTATAATAAAAAAAATAATGTTTGCACAAATTCAAAAATGTGTGGCTTCTTCTTTTTAAATACTACCAGTTTGACAAAAACATGTTGTGGTTCATTGACAAAGGGGCTTATTTACTAAACGCTAAACAAGTTTCCCACTATTAAGATGTGCACTAGGACAACATATAAAACAGGCCAAATTAAAAGCAAAACAATACGAAACGACCAATATTTCAAACATAAATAACTGTATTTATTCATTGTAAATGAAAAAGATGGTTTAAGGGTCTGCTGCCATTTCAATGGCCCCCCTACCATTAAAATACTGTAAATAAAGGTCCCGCACTTGCTGGGCTGATTGTGGTGCGGAACCAAGAGGGCGATTATCCAGCCCTGTCATGTTGCCTTCCACTCCGGCCTCAGGGCCAATTGGTAAGGAGTATGTTCCTGAATGTTTCCGCAAATAATTGTGCATGACACAGCATGCTAGAATAATAGTATTGAGTTTGTACTCTGCCAGATGTAGCGATGTAAGGAGCAATCTGAAACGGTTGGCCATAATACCAAAGGCATTTTCCACCACCCTTCTTGCTCTGGCCAACCGATAGTTAAAAATCCTCCTCTCAGGGGTGAGGGATCGTTGGGGAAATGGCCTCATCAGATGGTCACCCAGACCGAACGCCTCGTCGGCAATGAAGACGAACGGGAGTCCCTCCACATTATCTTCATCTGGTGGCAGCTCCAGCCCACCAGTTTGGAGACGATGACCGAACTCCGTGTGGTTGAAGACTCCTCCGTCCGACATCCGGCCGTTTTTCCCCACATCCACATACAGAAATTCATAGTGTGCCGACACCACCGCCATCAACACGATACTATGGAACCCCTTATAATTCCAATAGTATGACCCCGAATGGGGTGGGGGCACAATTCGCACGTGTTTGCCGTCAATCGCCCCTCCGCAGTTGGGAAAGTCCCAACGGGCAGCAAACTGGGAAGCCACAGTCTGCCATTCCTGTGGCGTGGAGGGACACTGTGAAGTCAAACAGAAAGATACAATTTAAATTATAAACCAGGCAAAACACCAAACTAAATGCAACAAATTAAAAAACAATTTGGAAGAACATATGTATTTATTTTGTAAATCCTTGAAATAAAGCCAAAAGATTAAGGATAAAAGGCACAAATCTCTGATTGATGACCCCTCTGATGGACCAGAGAAGATAATAATGGGGATGTGGGTGGGGAGTATATAATGGTAAGGTCACACAATACACATGCAATTAATTAAAGGTGTGTGTGGGGGGGGGTGGGGATAATTACAAGCTGACCAAAACCACATGATATTAATTATCAGGGGGGTGTGGGGGGGGGGGGGGGGGGGGGATAATTACAAGCTGACCAAAAACACATGATATTAATTATCAGGGGGTGTGGGGGGGGTGGGGATAATTACAAGCTGACCAAAAACACATGATATTAATTATCAGGGGGTGTGGGGGGGAGGGGCTAATTACAAGCTGACCAAAAACACATGATATTAATTATCAGGGGGTGGGGGGGGGAGGGGCTAATTACAAGCTGACCAAAAACACATGATATTAATTATCAGGGGGTGTGGGGGGGGAGGGGCTAATTACAAGCTGACCAAAAACACATGATATTAATTATCAGGGGGGTGTGGGGGGGGGAGGGGATAATTACAAGCTGACCAAAAACACATGATATTAATTATCAGGGGGGGTGGGGGGGGAGGGGCTAATTACAAGCTGACCAAAAACACATGATATTAATTATCAGGGGGTGTGGAGGGGGGGAGGGGGGTGTGGGGGGGGGGCTAATTACAAGCTGACCAAAAACACATGATATTAATTATCAGGGGGTGTGGGGGGGGTGGGGGGGGGGGGGGGGAGGGGGCTGGGTGTGGGGGGGAGGGGCTAATTACAAGCTGACCAAAAACACATGATATTAATTATCAGGGGGTGTGGGGGGGGAGGGGCTAATTACAAGCTGACCAAAAACACATGATATTAATTATCAGGGGGTGTGGGGGGGGAGGGGCTAATTACAAGCTGACCAAAAACACATGATATTAATTATCAGGGGGTGTGGGGGGGGTGGGGATAATTACAAGCTGACCAAAAACACATGCAATCAATTTAAAAATGAGGGTCAAGGGGGGTGAAAGGGGGGGTGAGTAAAGCTGTACAATGGAGCTGGTAATATACATTTTTAACCAAAGAAAGTGACTAGGCTAGGGGTGTTTAGGGGGCCAAGCTTCCATGCTGGGGAGGTTGGTGCAAGCAAATATGCATGTGACCCACTAAATAATACATTCTTAAAAATATTTCGATAAGTCAAACATAAAATACTAGACAAAAAAAAAAAAAAACAAAAAAAAAGGAATAGGCGACAATCATAGAATAGTCCTATCATGGTAATTAGCTAATGATGACATTGATGCACTACATTAACAAACATACAAGACATAGGTAATTTTAAAAGAGAAGACTTACCTTAATGTATTCCTCCTGCAGGACGTGGATAATGGCAGAACAGGTCTCTGGAATAATGAGCCCCAGAGCCTGGGGGGGGAGATGCCTGTCGTGAACTTGAGGTCCTGCAAGCTTCTCCCCGTCGCCAAGTAACGCAACGTGGCGACTAGCCTCTGCTCCGCACTGATGGCTTGCCGCATGCAGGTATTCTGCCTGCTAATATAAGGGGACAGCGAAGCCAACAGACGGTGAAAAATGGGGTCCGTCATCCGGAGATAATTCCTGAAATCATCAGGATTATTCTCACGGATCTCACGGAGCAAAGGCATATGCGAGAATTGGTCACGCTGGCGCAACCAATTCTTGGTCCATGAACTCCTCCTCACCCTGTTCATGGACCGGGCTCGTGCCAAGGTGTTAACCGCAACACCGAGCCCCTGCACAGCACGAACTCGTTCCCGAGTACGTCCACACTCCATGGCTTCAAAACGGTCGGCTGATCAAACAAACAACTTAACAGAACGCACTGAAGAACAGCAAGGCCTATGAAGAACGACCTGAAAAACAGGAACGAGCGGACCAGAACGGCCTGAGAACAGGTAGGAACTGATCCACACGCACTGAAAGCCAGATACAAACCTCACAAGCACAAACTGAACGGCAGAAGCGAACGAATTAAGCAGAAGTCTGAGAAGCGCGAATCGTCTCTAACCAAACGTCAACTAACACGCGATACACACGAGATTAGCTGACGGGGCCCAAAGGGTGTCGTTTGGGATCTCGAGCTTCCTTTTTCTAGTCCCGTCGTACGTGCGTACGTCATCGCGTGAACCGCCGGACTTTTTGCGTGATCGTGTGTGGTCAAGTCCGTTCGCTTTTTAGTCCGGCGTACCTAGCGGGAAAGTCCAGCGGATTGTTCGCTGGACTTAGGTCCGCCGGCAAAAGTCCGTACGTGTGTACGCGGCATAAGTTTTTTTATTTTCTGTCTTTGGCACAGGTTCCCCATAATAGTGCGCAGTTTCCTATGCCTTTTAGCCTTGGAAATAGACAGAATTCAGTATCAAGATTCACCCCCCCTGTTTTTTTTGGGGGGGCTGCAAACAACCACCCCCCCACCGAAAGGCCGGCTGCACCGACCCCCGCTCGCTGTCTGCCGGTCGGTCCGCCACTTACCCCATCTAAGTGGCAGGTGGCGGGGAGCTTCTTCTGTGTCCTCTCCTCCATCACAACGGCTTCCGCCGTGCACCTCCTCCCCTCCTCCTAGGCATCCAAGACCCGCTTCCTGATTGTCCGGGAGGAGGATCAGGGTTACTTTAGCTAATATTCATTCGCTATTGTAACACACCTAGGTGGGTTCTGTTTGCATACTCTGTGCCCCAAGCTCACCCTATTTTGAAGCCTATTAGAGCCTCTGGCTCTAATCAGGTGCTTCAAACCCCCCCCCCCCCCCATTGGAATCCATGCATCCGGTGTCCTGCAAGGGGGGATGGTGCCCAAAATGGAAGGGCCACCCCTGACCTCCACCCAACAGACCCCCTCTGCCCCCCTAATACTTACCTGAGCCCCTTCTGTCCACGAGTGTCTCAGCCATCCTCGACTCACCCTCCTGATTAGCTGAGACACAGCAGCGGTGCCATTGGCTCCTGCTGCTGCCAATCAAAGTCAGTTAGCCAATCTGGAGAGAGAGGGGACAGGGCTGAACCGCAGCATTTATGTCTGAATGGACACACGGAGCTTAAGCTTGGCTAGGGTGCCCCCATAGCAATCTGCTTGCTGTGTGAGCACTCAACAGGAGGGAGGGGCAAGGAGCACAGAAAGGGCACCCAAGAAGAGGAGGATCGGGGCTGCTCTGTGCAAAACCACTACACAGAGCAGGTAAGTATAACATGTTTGTTATTTTTATAGAAAAAAAAAAATTGACTTTATAATCACTTTAAAGAGGAAGTAAACCCTGATGGGTTTTACTTCCTCTTTTGTTCCCTGCAAAGTAAAAGCATAATAGCATACTAGCCCATTATGTGCCACTTACCTGCAAACGAAGCCCGCAATTTCCCCGATGTCCCCACTGTTGGCCGCGTCCATTTTCACCCCTCTTCCTTCCGAGGCCGTGGACTCTGGCTCTGTCACTGGCCGGAGTCGCATGCGACAAGCTGACGGTCACGGCACGGACCCTTTAAAAACGGCATGATCATGCCCTTTCGTCAGTGCGCATGTGCCGATGACGTTGGCACAAGCTTATATGGTAAATATCATCTAAACCGTGCAGTTTTAGGAGATATTTCCAGTACCTACGGGTAAGCCTTATTATTGGCTTACCTGTAGGTAAAAGTGGTGTGTAAGGGTTTACAACCACTTTAAGGCCTGGTTCACATCTACGCAATTTTTTTGTCCTTTTTACAGTTTTGCAGAAACACACTACAGTCCATTTAATATGTTTTACTATGGGTCATGTTCACATCTGTGCATTTTATGGAAAGAGCCAGGGACTTTTTTCTGGTTTTCGGTTCCATAGACTTCAATGGTTAAAACATGTGTATTGAAAAATGCAAACTGCATACCGTACAGGTGTGAACCAGGCATAAGATCACACCATTAACCGCTTCCCGACCGGCCACTGCATATATACGTCAGCAGAATGGCACGGGCAGGCAAAATCACGTACCTGTACGTGATCGTGCATTTGCCTGCCCGTGGGTCGGGAGCGCGCCGCCAGCGGCGCGCTCGCGACCCGGTCGGGAGCTCCGTGACCACGGCCGCGGGACCAGCGAACCCGATCGCCGCTGGTATCCCGCGATCGGGTTACGGAGCTGAAGAACGGGGAGAGGTCTATGTAAACAAACCTCTCCCCGCGCTTCCTACACTGACTGTCAGTGATCGGCGGTTCCCTGTCATCGGGAACGCCGATCAATGACGTCAGGCGTACAGCCACGCCCCCCTACTGTAAAAAAAAAAACACAACACGTCACACTGACTCTTCCCCGCCCCCTAGTGGTTAACCCCTTCACTACAACTGTCATTTACATAGGAATCAGTGCTATTTAAATAGCAGTGATTGCTGTATAAATGACAAATGTCCCAAAAATGTGTCAAAAATGTCCGATGTGTCCGCCATAATGTCGCAGTCACAATAAAAATCGCTGATCGCCGCCATTACTAATAAAAAAAAAAAAATATTAATAAAAATGCTATAAAACTATCCCCTATTTTGTAAACGCTATAACTTTTGCGCAAACTAATCAATAATCGCTTATTGCGATTTTTTTTTACCAAAAATAGTAGAAGAATACGTATCGGCCTAAACTGAGGAAAAAAAATGTTTTTTTATATATTTTTTGGGGATATTTATTATAGCAAAAAGTAAAAAATATGGCATTTTTTTTTCAAAATTGTCGCTCTATTTTTTGTTTATAGCGCAAAAAATAAAAACCGCAGGGGCGATCAAATACCACCAAAAGAAAGCTCTATTTGTGGGAAAAAAAGGACGCCAATTTTGTTTGGGAGCCACGTCGCACGACCGCGCAATTGTCAGTTAAAGCGACGCAGTGCCGAATCGCAAAAAGGGGCCTGGTCCTTTGGCTGCCAATTGGTCCGGGGCTGAAGTGGTTAAGGGTCCATTCACACCAATGCATTATGTCATACTTTTCCTTTTGCAGAAATGCAGGAAATTTTTTTAACATTCCTATGAAACACGCTCCCATCTATGCATTTTTGTGCCTCTGCATTCTTGGAAAGAGTAAGGGACTTTTTATAATGCAAAACTGTGCTTTTTTACCTTCAACAAATTCCCCCCCTGAATCAAGCCTAAAGCAGAATGCTAGAAAAGTAACCAATGTTTTCTTGCAGTTATCAAGACTTTGGGGTAGCTTGTATACTGCTGTGCTAAGTGTTTAGCTTTTTCATCAGTAAAAAGGCATGATCAATAAATGGCTAATAATTTTTAAAGGCCCACTCCAGGTAGCGGTTAAATTTACTAATGCAGTGGTATGCATCCCCCTCCCTCCATACTGCATGGGCTAAATGCTAATTTGGGATATTAATAAGGTGAGATACCTTCCTTATTTCTTGAAGTTGTCTCACTTTGCTGCCTGGACAGTCACACCTCTCTGACATCATCAAACACAGGACCAGCAATGCTGCATGGTATGGGAGGATGAGTCCACCCACATTCTGGAGCACTGGTAAGGAATAAGGTAAGGATTTGGACTTATCCCTTTTATCCCTAGCCAAAAAAAACATTTACCCATGGAGTGTGTGGGGGGGGGGGGGACCCCACTGCATGGTTAACTTAGCACTAGCCCAGAGTGGGGTTTTAAGATTCCAGTGTGTCTCCTAATAGAACTGCACCAACCTTCTCACCACCTTGGCACCAGTAATTTTTGGTGCTACTGCTGGCAGAACGATGGGTTATAAATAGCCTAATAATTAAAGACAACTCCTCTTATTTTGCTAATAATCTGTTTGCTGTTTGTGAATAATGGCATTTGCCATTAGACTTCCAGGCATATCATCCCTCCCATCAGTATGTGCATCTTTGCTAATTTCTTTCCCACACTTTTTTAGAGATATTAACCAGTAGCTGACCGCCCACTGTCAAATGACGGCGGAGCGGTGCAGCTACTGTGGTGGGCCGCCGTCATATGACGGCGCTCGCTTTTTAGCCGCCAGGCACCCGCGATTGCCCGGTAAGTGAGCAGGACGTGGATCGGTGTGTGTACATCGGTCCCCTCCCCCAGTCAGTCCCCTCCCCCCACAGTTAGAATCACTCATATAGGGAACATATTAACCCCTGCAGCGCCCCCTAGTGTTAACCCCTTCCCTGCCAGTCACATTTATACAGTAATCAATGCATTTTTATAGCACGGATCGCTGTATAAATGTGAATGGTCCCAAAAATGTGTCAAAAGTGTCCGATATGTCCGCCGCAATGTCGCAGTCATAATAAAAAATCGCAGATCGCCGCCATTACTAGTAAAAAAAAAAAAATAATAATAAAAATGTTATAAATCTATCCCTATTTTGAAGACGCTATAACTTTTGCGCAAACCAATCAATATACGCTTATTGCAATTTTTTTTACCAAAAATATGTAGAAGAATACGTTTATCGGCCTAAACTGAGGAAAAAATTTGTTTAAAAAGAAAAAAAATTGGATATTAATTATAATAAAAAGTAATAAAAAAAAAAATATTATGTTTTTTCAAACTTGTCCCTCTTCTTTTGTTTATAGCGCAAGAATAAAAACCGCAGAGGTGATCAAATACCACCAAAATAAAGCTCTATCTGTGGGGAAAAAATGAGAAAAATGTTATTTGGGTACAGCGTTGCATGACCGCGCAATTGTCATTCAAAATGCGACAGCGCTGAAAGCTGAAAAATGGGGCTTGGTCAGGAAGGGGGTGTTTGTGCCTGGTAGGCAAGTAGTTAAAGATCCTGTTTTTTTACTTAAAGGATATGTAAAGATTTGTTTTTTTAAACAAATGCTGCTATCAATCTATCCAATCAGGACCCGAGACACAGGCTGGAGCTGGTGTGCTCGTCCCCGTCACTGGAAAGACCGGGTTTGGGTAAGTAAAAGGGGGGCTCTGGGGGGATGTTGCATCACAACCCCTTTAAAATGAAAAAAGCGATTTATACTTACCTGCTCTGTGCAAGGATATAGCACAGAGTGCCCCCTTACCTCCATTTCTAGTGTTCCCTGCTGATGGTCTTGGCTCCTCCTTCCCTGCATGTGCCACCATAGACACACAGCATGGCTCGACCCCTCCTCACTAGATTTGATTGACAGTCGCTTGAGCCAATGGCTCCCACTGCTGCCTGAGTCCCTGTGAGTAGAGGAAGAGAAACTAGCGCTGCTGCAGACAGGCACAGCACTGGATCAAGAGAGGTAGTGAAAGGTTTTTTACCTTAATGAAAAGAATGCAAGGTAACAAAAATTATTTGACTTTAGAACCACTTTAAGGCTGAACTCCAGACAAAATTAAACACACAAGTTAATGCAGGTAGGCAGGGGTGTTGCTAGGTCTACAAAAGATCTGGGGCTACAGCCCATAGCAGCAAAGTAAATAAAGTCATATGCTTGGGTGGGTATATAATATACATGTGTGTGAGTGTATGTATGTATGAGAGCCCCCATTACATCTGGGTCCCTAGAGAGCTTCCTCTTACATCAGGGTCCCCAGAGAGCCCCCCTTACATCAAGGTCCCCAGAAAGCCCCCCCCCCCCTGTCTGCAGCAATTATAAAAAACAAAAATTCTGCTCAGTTGGGGGCCAGGGGAAGCAACAGGACTGTTTAACCCCCTCAGCTCAAGAGCTCACTGCTTGTGGTGATCCAGAACAGACTGTGCAGCACAAGGATTACTCCGCCTGAGCCAGAAAATCATCAAATAGTCCAGACGGAGTAATCCTTGTGCTGCGGTTCCTGGCAATTACATTGCCCGGCAAATTGGTATAGAAGTGGATGTCGGGACAATGATTACATTGTCAGAACTGCTAAATATAGATAAGAACATGTGCCTGATAATATTAACTAGTCATGTTCCTCCCCCGGCCACCAGCTGAGCAGATGGAGACCAAAGCCAACCCTAGGTAAAAGACTCTGGGCTATGGGCCCCAGATGCAGGGCTATAGCCCCAGTGGCCACCCCATAGTGACGCCACTGCAGCTAGGTATTCAATTATAAATAATTAGGGCTCACTCACACCAAGAGCAATGGGCAATTCTGCTAAATGCATTCCCAATGCAAGGAAAAAGGCATAAAGAAGTATTTTCCATTGCATTAGTTCACACCAATGCACTGCATTGGTATGTGTTGCAAAAAAAGGGGAAAAAAAAAACTTATTACACTTTTTCTTAGCATGTGGCATCCAAATGAGTCTTAAAGTAGTAGAATTCAATTAAAAAAGAAGACAAAAATGCATCACAAGTAAAAATTCATTTACGTGAAGTGCAGCACGGCTTAAAAAAGGCATAACAGCATATGCATGTTATGTGCACACTAATGCATGCGCTATCGTATAAATAAATGCTAAATTCATGTTTTTTTTTTTCAATGCATCTAATCTAAGTACCTAAACGTGACTTGGAATCAGCCTTTTGTTTCTTGTACATCAGCTCTCAGACTGTGATAGGGAGTGGGAGGAAAAGGAGCTAATCAGGTGAGCTGCATGCAAATACTGTATGTTGAAAAGGACGAAAGAACAGAGTCAACAGAGAAGTAACCTCATCAGTCTGCTGACATTCTTTCGCTGTCCAGTTATCACACTTGGGCTGGAGAGAGAACACCTGTGTATTCCTTAAGGTGTTACTAAACCCACTACAGTAAAATCTGTCTGTATACACAGTAAAGTATGCTTGTTATACTCACTGTTGAACCTAAGGGGTTAATCTTCTGCATCTGTTTGATCCTGTCTTCTCCGATCCTTCCCTTCTTCCACAGTCGCCAATCTATCGGCTGATAGAACAGAGCCTTGGGCGCACTCTGCACATGCTCAGTTTGGTGTGTGCTGCTAGAGAGTTTTTTTTTTTCTTGGGAGGTACATGTGTTCAGCACAGGGCCAATCAGCACTGTCCAGACAGTGGGTCAGGGATCTTGCAGCCTCATAGGACAGTCAGAGGAGAATGAAAACTCCTTCTACAAGCTTTAACTAGACATGGATAGAAGTCACAAGATTGCTTTATACTGCTGATGATAAAAAGGTATTTAGCAGTTTATGTTTACTAAAATAATTGCATTTCCATGTTATGTGTACTGTGGGAGACCAGATATAGTGAATGCAGGGTCCTAGGTTTAGTAAAATTTTTATTGTAGTAGTGTCATCCACCTGGCTGTACTTTCTGGCAGTATTGTGCAGTTCTTAGAACTAGGTATAACAGGCTCCCTTATATGTACTTAATCTGTTTAGTTAGCTGTTTGCCTGGTTTTTGGGGACCTGGAACAAAATCTTGCTTCTATTGAGGTCCCCGGGAGATGGAACTCTGACACTTGAGGTCAAATGTTAAATATTTTGAGCACTTATGGTATAGATTCTAATCAGTGCAATGAATTTACAGTTTCATGTCAGCAGGGCAGTGCTGAGGATTAGAATGAAAATCCCATCTCATGCTGGTATTTGCCTCATCGTGAGAATTGCTCTGCATGTAAATTAAGTCTAATGCAACTTGTATACTTCTTTTATGGGGATTGAATCGGTCAATATTTTTACACAAAATGCATGAAGATTTTCTAAAGGTATGAACTGAAGCAAGAAATGAGCATTAAATAATAATAACATTACAGCTTGAGCCACAATTAAATGGCGGCATATGGAAAATGTCAAAGCTACTGCCGATCAATAACAAAATGGTTTGGATCGTGAAGTGGCCACCCTGACAATAATCAATATTATTAATCTGGTATTTCAACAAAGAGCGCATTTGTGTATTTTTATGAGAAACATGATTAGTACATTCAAAGGAAACAGCTTGACTTGTTTGAAATAATAAGCAAACAATATATTTTTCACATACAAGCAAAGCAAAAATATGCATGTTATTTCAAGAAAAAAGGTTACTAGCTACATGTAATGGTACTCAAAAATGTAACCTAAGGCCCTGTTTACATCTCAAGTAACAGGAATGAGTTTTCCCGCCTGCGACTTTTAAAGCACTATTTACACGTGTTTCTGCGTGTCTCGCATAGGACAGCCAATGCACTTATGGGCGTTTGTCACCCAAGAAAAGCGACGGCTACTTTTTGGGCAACAAGCTTTGTGTGACTTTTAGGGCACGGTTCGCCACAATTTCTGTGAAATTCTGTTGCACAACAATCGCGGCAAAATCGGCCGGCAAATTGCCAAGTGTAAATGAGGTGTAAGAGAGATGTTTGAAATTTGAATGTGCATATATCCTGAAACATATCTTTCTATTTTAGAACCCTTTCACACTGGGGCCGCGGCCGCGTTAGCACTAAAGCGCTGCTCGTTTTAGCGGCGCTTTACCACTGTTTAAGCGGCTAGCGGGGTACTTTTAACCCCAAAAAAGGGTTAAAAACTCCCATTTTGCGGAGTCCCCCAAACCGCTCCAAAGAGGCCACTTGCAGGACTTTTTTTCCTGTCCCGCAAGCGCACCGCCCAAGTGTTAAAAGTCATACTTGAATGAATGGGAGGCGGTTTTCAGGCGCTTAGTAATTCCTGCAGGCTCAGTGGTGGAAAAAAAGTGGTGCTGTGTTGGGGAATAGGACTCGACTCTTGAAGTGTATTTCCACTT
This sequence comes from Lithobates sylvaticus, assembly GCA_028564925.1. Lineage (NCBI taxonomy): Eukaryota > Metazoa > Chordata > Amphibia > Anura > Ranidae > Lithobates > Lithobates sylvaticus. The sequence goes on along the minus strand of CM053030.1, from coordinate 204,841,549 downwards.
TTGTTGTAAAATTAGGATAACACCTACTTTTTTTTTTAAAGATACCTTTATAAAATTTTCAGAGATTTGTACAAAACAAAAAGTATTAAACTACAAACCAACAAAAGGTTGCAGACAAAAAACAAACCATGCCTCTCGTGCCTCATTAAGGTACAATGTTGATAAATAAATTGGCGGTACAAGTAAGGCCCCTTTCACACAGGGCTGTCCGTTTTCACTACTCCGCTTGCTCAGCTGGGATCGCTCTGTTGATCCCCGCTGAGCCGAAGGCATGACAAGTCCGTCTCTGCACTCTGTGAAGGGACGGACCAGTCAGAGAGTCAGCTCTCCCCTATGGGGGGATCGGATGATTACGGACCGCCTGTCCTTTTTCATGCGATCCGATTCGATCCGCCAGGTGGATGGAAAATAGGACATCCATCCATCTGGATTTTGCGGAGCGGATCGGATTGGATGTCATTGGACATGTCACCGCTGACATCCGACGTTCCATAGAGCTGTATGGAGCGACCATTCAGATCCGCCTGAAAAAACTGACAGGCGGATCTGAACGGTCCGCATGTGTGAAAAGGGCTTAAATAAAATGAATACATAAATGAAAGGACACAGAAAGGGAAAGGGTGTAGGTCAGAGGACAATACTGAAATACCAAATGTAAACAGATAAGGTACATACTAATATCCTCTATCTAAAGATACAAGTAAGGGGTAAATACTCATTTTGCCATATTTTACAAAGAGGTTAGGCTCCACGTTGAGTTTAAAGTAAGGCCGGCCATATGCGGTTCGAATCTTGCTGAACCGGCTGAGATTTGAACCATTAATGGGCAGCTGAATGCACCAAGTTGAGACTGATAAACTTGGGTACAACCAGCCTGCCGGATTGTCTTGCAATTATCAATTTTGGCTGACACAGATCCCCAGTCCCCTCATAAACAATGAGAACTCATAGGGGTTGATTCAGTGGTGTCTCCAGCTTTCATATTTAGGTAGGGCACGTGGGGACAGGGACAAAAGTAGGCGGCCAACTATAAAACACATTTATATATATATATAAATATTTCAAGCATAGAATGCACGTCAGAGGTCTTGTTAGAAAGAGAGATGTTAGAACACATTGCAGCTGCATGGTGCACTTTGATTCAAATTCAAAAAGTGTAATTGTTCTTTCAATTTCTAACATACATGAAACAAATGTTTATATCAAAGGCACTAAAGTTGTACTTTATACTAAAAGGAATACAAATGGCCTGAGGGATCTGGTAAAAACTGAACATACACTACCTACCTAATTCCTACACTGACCCTTACACTGACCACTTGACTTACCTGATTTCTACACTGACCTACCTGTTTCCTACACTTACCTCTTCACTAACCTACCTGATTCCTACACTGACCACTACACTAAACTGCCTGAGCACTACACCGACCAACCTGATCCCTAAACTGACCACTACACTGACCTACCTGATTCCTACACCGACCTACCTGATTCCTACACTGACCACTACACTGTCCTACCTGACCACTACACTGACCTGCCTGATACCTATACTGACCACTACACTGACATACCTGATTCCTACACTGACCTACCTGATTCCTACACTGACCATTACAGTGACCTACCTCTCCACTACACTGACCTGTCCACTACAATGACCTACCTAACAACTACACTGGCAAACCTGATCCCTATGCTGACCACTACACTGACCTACCTGATTCCTACTTTAACTTTTGGGGGGATCACATCCCCCAAAAATTAAGGACTACAAGTTCCAACATGAACTCCTCAGATCTAAAGATGTGACTCCCTTCAAAAATGAGGGACTGCAAGTCCCAGCATGAACCTGTGAGATCTAAGGGTGTAACCCCATAGATCCCATGGGTTCATGCTGGGACATGTAGTCCTTCATTAGGAGGATGGGATCAGTGGCAGTGGTGTGTGTGGGCGTGGATTAGTGGCAGTGCTGGGGGGATGGGTTCAGTGGCAGTGCTTGAGAGGGGGTGGGATCACTAACTCTCACTTGCTGTTACCTGTTAGTCAGTGTCAACTTGGTTCCCCCTGCCTGCATGCAAGAGAGGGGAGGAGAGAGAGGTGTGTGAGAGGATGGGGTGGAAGAGGAGGTGTGAGAGAGACAGAGAGGGGGGTGGGTGGGTGAGAGAGAGGGTGTGGGAAGTGAGAGGGTGTGGGTGAGAAAGAGGGGGTGGGAGAGAGGGAGTGGGTGGGAGAGAGAGGGCTGGGAGAGAGAGAGAGGGGTGGGAGAGATCCCCTAGCCCTGCCTGAAGTCCCTGCTGTGCCCCCTGTCCCAGCCCCTGTCTGTGGGTAGGTGTGTAAGTGATGCACCTACCTCCCACCTGTCCTTGTCCTCTGGGCCCTAGATCAGCCTGTCTTTCTTCTTGTTGATGAGAGTGACAGCTGGGAGCGGAGGTTAGAGAAATAGTGCAGGCTCTGAGAGATGCGGGGGATGCTGCGCCCACTGCTGCTCAGGTCAGGGTGGCAGTGAGGTCTTCTCCCACTCCCTCCCGGGCTGTTGGTTATAGCCAGCCACGTGGTGCTCACTGGGGCAACCCGCTTGATGTTTGAAGATGCTGCTGCTGTTGGTGCAAGATTTAGCTCTGCTGCCCTGCACCCCGCTGCCACTGGACCAGCAGGACTGTCACTCTATAGTTGTCGGACCATGACAAGGTGGCGGCAGCGGGGCTCAACCAAAGGACAGCTGCTTTGGGCCCCAAGAGCACTAGGCGCGGAGGAGGATGAAGTGAAATCCTCCTCTGCTTTCAATCCTGGGCACGGAGGGAGTCACGCCCGAGACGTCACTGGCTGCTAGACACCAGGCAGCTCTAGTAACCTGTGGCCAGGAGTACAGTCAGGTGGAGGCAGAGCCGGAGCCAGGACAATGGCAGCTCAGTCCGTCCCTGTCCCCTGCATTCCAGACTGCTCCCAGTCCCAGTGTCAGTTTATTTTAATTGGAGGGGAAACATGGGGGGCACAGTATAATTTTGGGGGGCATGGTCCTCTCTGCCCCCCTAGTGACACCACTGGGTTGATTTACTGAAGGCAAATAGACTGTGCACATTGAAAAGTGCAGTTGCAATCTGCAAGTACAGTTGCACCAGAGCTTAACCACTTCCCGACCGGCGCACGCTGATGTATGTTAGCAGAATGGCACGGACAGGTAAATGGGCGTACAGGTACGTCCCCTTAGTACCTAAGTCGCTGGGATATCCGCGATCATCTCACGCGGTGGAAGAACGGGGAGATGCTAATGTAAACAAGCATCTCCCCGTTTTGCTTAGTGACAGTGTCACTGATCTCTGCTCCCTGTGATCGGAGCAGAGATCAGTGACATGTCATACACAGCCACGCCCCCCCCCACAGTCAGAAACACTCCCCAGGGCTCACTTAACCTCTACATTGCCATCTAGTGGTTAACCCCTTCACTGCCAGTGTCATTTACACAGGAATCAGTGCATTTGTATAGCACTGATTGCTGTATAAATGACAATGGTCCCAAAAATGTGTCAAAAATGTCTGATGTGTCCGCCATAATGTCGCAATCACGATAAAAATCGCTGATCGCCGCCATTACTAGTAAAAAAAAAATTATTAATAAAAATGCCATAAAACTATCCCCTATTTTGTTGCTATAACTTTTGCGCAAACCAATCAATACACGCTTATTGCAATTTTTTTAACCAAGAATATGTAGAAGAATACGTATCGGCCTAAACTGAGGAAAAAAAAAGTTGTTCTATGTATTTTTGTGGGATATTTATTATAGCAAAATGTAAAAAATTATGTGTTTTTTTTTTCAAAATTGACGCTCTTTTTTTGTTTATAGCATAAAAAAAATAAAAAACGCAGGGGTGATCAAATACCACCAAAAGAAAGCTCTATTTGTGGGAAAAAAAGTACGTCAATTTTGTTTGGCAGCAATGTCGCACGACCGCGCAATTGTCAGTTAAAGCGATGCAGTGCCGAATCGCAAAAAGTGCTCTGGTCTTTGGCCAGCAGAATGGTCTGGGGCTTAAGTGGTTAATAAATGAGGTAAACCTTCACTTTGCAAGGAATACCCAATCAGAAGCAAGGAAAATAAAATACAGCATTGTTGCTTGCACATAATTGGATGATGGAAGTCAACAGAGCTTTTGCTCATTTACTAAACTCTGAAGCAACTGCACTGTGCATAGTGCACAGTCTATTTGCCTTTAGTAAATCAACCCCTATGAGTTCTCATCGTTTATGAGGGGACTGAGGATCTGTGTTAGTCAAAGGTGAAGTAGAACTAAAGGCATTTTTTTTTTTAATTTTGGATAGACCAAAAAAAAGGGTCCTGCCCGACTTTGGTCCGAATGCGATGCCAATTCAGCTGTATAATCTGTCTGGCTGAATGGGCATCGCACAGACATTGCATTTGATTGGCACACCAGTGCGGTGCGAATCACATGTGATGTCGCACAGCGCAGCAGTGTGAACCCAGCCTTAGCCATGACACTTTCTCCTAAAAAGACATCCAAATGGTATAAAAAAACAATTATTTATGTGTGCCGTGTAAATGGGAACACATTTTCTCAAATTGACTGCAAAAGTCGAAATACACTTTAAGGCTGACATCTATGGCTCAAATTTCAATGGATTTATGCAGAATCAGCTAAAACTTGAGCCGTGAGTATCTCTGCTGGCACCCCCTGATTCTACAAATCTACAAAAGTCAAATATTCTAACACCTTTTGTTGAAGGAACAGAGTGAAATTTGTCAGCCATTGACTATATCTAATCAGATGCAGCCACTGTGGGGAAGAAACTCGTGTCCCCATCAACATAGGGACAAGGTGCTTTGGGGTGGGCAGAACCTCCCTGCCCCAAAGCACCCTACCATGTTGAGGAAAGGTGGCCTGGTATGGTTCAGGAAGGGGGGGGGCACTTTCTTGCCCCCTTTTTCGTGACCTGCCAGGCTGCATGCTCGGATATGGGTCTAGTATGGATCTTGAGGGGGACCCCACACTGTTTTTTTTCCTTTCTTTTTTTTTTAGTAACTGGGTGCTCGACAACTGCGAGTCAATTTAAAAGTGATTTGATTTGTTTAATTTTTCTTTTCAAATGTTTTATTGGTAACAGGCAATAAAAAAGTAAATACAGGAACATTTACTGTTATAAACAGTATTATTGTGGATCACAGTTTCGTACAGAGCATATATCAAAAAGTGTTACAAAAAAGTAGACAGTATTTCAAATTGTGTTTCACAAGGTGGCAAAACACGGTGTCAATATTACTATATAGTGAAAAAAATCAACTACAACTGGGGCAAAGGCCCAACATAAATATGGCTTCAGGATTCTAAGAGAACTCTGTTACAGTGAGGAGCGGTAACAGCAATCGTTATAGATGTACGAATACATATATTACCTTAAAGGGGGTTTCAAGTAGAGGGAAGAAACAAGGAGAGGAAGCAGAAAAGGGGGTAGTAGGGGGAGAGAGGGATAGTGAGGAGAAGTTAGAAGAGTTGAAGAACGTGGAAAGAGAGAATTAGAGAGAAGGAAGATGGGTGGTGGTCAGGTGGCTCGTGTAGAACCGGTAAGTATGGGTTGATACCGGAAGGAGTTTGGGAGAGGCTCAGGGTTCCAGCTGGAGCTTATCAAAGTCAGGTGGGAGGAATTGCTCTATCCAAGGTAACCAAATTTTGAGATGTTGGGGGATTCTATCTAGGATTGTGGCTTCTATTTTAATATGTATCATAGCTTGGGTGACTCTGTTTTTAACTTCAGCGATATTTAGGTTTGGGGTTTTCCAGCTTCTTGCTAACGTCTGCTTGGCAGCTGTGGTGAGTTGGAGGAGGAGACGTAATTGTGCCTTTGTGTAGTCTTGCGGGGAATAGTTTAGTAGGGCAAGGGAGGGATCAGGGGCGATATTATCTCCCAGTAGGGCCGAAGCCATTTGAAATATAGTCGCCCAGAAGTGTTGTGCAATCGGGCAAGTCCACCATATATGGAGGTGGGTGCCATTTTCATTACAGCCCCTGAAACAGTTAGGGGAATAGGATGGGGTGAACTTGGCTATCCTAGTAGGGACCAAGTACCACCTCATTAGGACTTTATAGTTAGCTTCTGATGCGATGATATTTTGTGATGACAATTTGGTGTTAGTCCATATTGTTGACCAATCCCCGGGGTCTAGTTCAATGTTCAGGTCCCTTGACCAGGCTAATACGTATGGAGGCATAGAAATGGGGGGGGGACGTAAGGTGTGCGTAAAGCCGGGAGATTATACCTGGGGCATGCGGGACTGAGTCGCACACATCTTCAAATATAGACAGACTGCTGTTGGCAATATTCGAACCAAGAGTAGTTCGGATAAAGTGGGAGATTTGGAGGTATCGGAAGCACTCCTTAGGAGGAAGTTGTGATCGCGTCTGCAAATCTGGGAATGGTATAACATTGCCATGAGAGATTAGGTCATGAATGCGACTCAGACCCGCCTGAGTCCAAGCCTGGAAAGAGGCGGGTTCGGAGTAGGCAGGGTAAAAGAGTGGGTGACCCAAAAAGGAGAGAAGTGGTAGGTGAGGGGAGATTAGTTTAAATGCTTTGGATAGTTTATCCCAAATTTTTAGTGAGTGTACTGTAACTGGGTTCGTAATGGGTCCCCGACTTGTTGTGGGTAGCCAAAGCAGGTTGGTGAGGGAAACATGGTGTATGTCTATCGCCTCTAGTGCCACCCATAGTGGTATCTCGTTTTTTCGTGGTAAAGGGACATTTGTGGTTGGCTGGGCTGCATGGAAGTAATGTAGAAAATTAGGTACCCCTAGGCCTCTGTGAAGCTTGCTGCGGAGCAATGTAGGTCTTGAGATTCTGGGTTTTTTGGCACCCCATACGTATTTGTATACACGGTTTTGTATCACCCTATGGAAGTAAGATGGGATTGTGATTGGTAGGACTCTATATAGGTAGAGGAGTTTAGGTAGCAGTGACATTTTCACTGCAGCTATTTGTCCCAGCCAAGAGACACAAAGTGGTAGCCAAGTGTTGAGCAATGAAGAGAGATGTTTCAGCATTGGGAGGTAGTTGGACTGGAACAGGTGAGAGGGGTTACTCTTTAGTTTAATCCCTAGGTATGGGATCGAGGTAGAGGACCACACAAAAGGAAAATGTGTTTGTAAGAGATGGAGCTCAGACTGGGGGAGGGATACATTGAGAGCCTTAGATTTTGTTTGATTGACTTCTAGCCCTGAGACTTTAGCAAATGTATCCAATAGTTGTAAGAGGTTAGGAAGGGTGATATGTGGGGAAGTGATAAATAACAGCGCATCATCGGCGAAGAGGCATAGTTTATGAGATGTGTTGGCTATTTCTAGGCCTTGGATATTCTGGTTGGATCTGATCAGGGAGGCTAGGTGTTCTATTACTAGGGAACATATTAAAGGGGACAGGGGGCATCCCTGTCTGGTACCTCTTTGGATCAGGAAACATTCCGATTTGAACCCAGAGTATTTCACATTTGCCTGTGGTTGGGTATAAAGGGCGTTTACCCACTGAAGGAAATTAGGACCAAAGCCCCATCGCTGTAGAATGTAGTGTAGATACGGCCATGAGACTGTATCAAAAGCTTTTCTAATGTCAAGGGACAGGAGATGCATTGGGATTTTACGCGATTTGGCTATATGTTGCAGAAGGACTATGCGGCGGATGTCGTCGCTAGCTTGTCTACGGGGTATGAAGCCAAGCTGATCTTTGGAAATTAGACTACCTATAATCGGATTGAGTCTCAGGGCCAGAATCTTGGCTAAAATTTTTACATCCACATTCAATAGGGATATGGGCCTATAATTAGACCATAGGGTGTGGTCTGTGTTGGGCTTCGGGATCATAGCAATTATAGCTGTCAATGTGTCACGACCAAAAGACTGTTGTTTTAGGAGGGCGTTGAAGGAATTGGCGAGGAGAGGGGCTAAGGTGGTTGCAAACTTCTTATAGTAAGTGCCTGGGAGGCCATCTGGGCCTGGGCGTTTGTTAGGTTTGAGAGTTTTTATGGCAGCAAGGACTTCGTCAACCAAGACCGGTTCATCTATGGACTCCCGACTGGCCTCTGACAACTTAGGGATTGATAGGTTATGAAACAGTGTTTCAGTTTGGCTGGAGGGTAGAGGACCCTTCGCCTCGTATAAATTAGCAAGACGTTTGCGGAACTCTGAGAGCACCTTAATAGGGTTGCTGGTATGGGTGTCAGAAGCCAGTTTGGGTCTAATGGGATTTTGAGTGCGGTCTGGCTGACGGAGGCATAGGGCTAGAAACGTATCTGGTTTGTTTGCTTTTGTGTAGATTTTATGGCCAGATCTGCGGATGTTCTTATCAGCAGATTCAGCTAGAAAGAGGTCTAGTTCTAATTAGTTTTTTTCTAGGAGGGACTTGTTGGCGTCTGTGGGAAACGACTGGAATTGTAAGAACGAACTTTGAAAATCAGATTATAATTGCTGGAGTCTAAGTTTTTTTATCTCTTTTGAGGTGTGTGGCTACTGAGATGCACTTACCTCGGATCACCGGTTTGTGTGCTTCCCATAATAGAATCGGGGAGATATCAGGAGTTGTGTTGTGCAGAAGGTAGTCTTTAAGGGCTACCTGTATATCTAGGCAGTATGATTGGTTTGTGACATGGGATTCATTCATGCACCAGGATTTATCCCTGGAGCGGGGAATCAGGGATGCGACCATGGTGATTACTGCACAGTGATCCGACCAAGTAAAAGGATGAATGGAGGATTGGAGTAGTATTTGAGAGGATGCTATTGGGATGAATATATGATCGATTCTAGAAAAAGATTTATGTGGGTGGGAGTAGAAAGTGTAGTTCTTTCTAAGTGGGTTACATTCCCTCCATGAGTCAAGAAGGGAAGCTTGTTGGATTAGTTTGCGAAATTGTGTGGAAGGGGAGAATTGTTCTGGGGTGTATGGGGATTTGTCCAGGTGCGTATGTAACACTAGGTTTGAGTCTCCACACATAAATAGTGTACCTTTACAGTGTGCTTTAAAGACTTGTAGTAGATGAGAGAAGAAAGGGGTCGGGTTGACATTAGGGGCATAGTATAAAACAAAGGTTGTTTCCACGTCTTGTAGGAGTCCTACCAGTATTATATATATCGGCCATTTGGGTCTTTTATTTCTGTTGTAGGTGTGGATGGGAGGGTGTGGTGGAAGGCTAATAGGACACCCCTATGTTTTGTTTCAGCCGAGGCTTTAAATACTCTAGGGTAGCGGGAACTAAAAATATTTAGGGTGTTGCGGACTGAGAAGTGGGTTTCCTGTAATGCTACTATATCAGCTTTTAAGGAGGCGAAAGTTTGGAAGGCTTTAACCCTTTTGTTAGGGGAGTTCAGACCCTTAACATTAAGGGAGAGTATATTTAAGGGGGCCATTTAGGTAGGTGTAGGGGGCCAATACGATGA
>CM053030.1:204811084-204831615 GCA_028564925.1 Lithobates sylvaticus | reverse complement strand
GTGCCCCTTTTCTCCTTCATGCATTTTTCCTTCACTTACCTCCCAGCATGCTCTTCTGCCCCAATAGACACCTATGGCCTAGTCACTTAAGCAATGTCTTTTGTCTGCTGCATAGTATTGTTTGCCCCAAAACACCCCTAAAATATGCACAAATGTTTTGCTGTGTGGTTTACTTCATGTAGAGCCCCTAGCTAGCCCACATTTTTGAGCCATTTGCCAATCAATGAAGTGCAGAGGGTTACCTGTCCACCACCCCCCCCCAAAACCCTAGTTATTGCCAATTTCCCATCAGAAGTGGGGGGATTGATGGGGGGGGTGAGTAATCTGTGAAGGGGAGCCTCTACTTTTCTGTGCAAATACTTTCCAGCCTCAAATTTTATACAATGCTCTTGTTCCAAGATGTTGATTGTCTAATCTGCTTGCAATGTTTAGGTGCAAAGTGACTAATTTTTTTTCTTGTTTCACTCCACAGTTCCCTTCCACGCCACAGGAATGGCAGACTGTGGCCTCCCACTTTGCCAGCCGTTGGGACTTTCCTAACTGCGGAGGGGCAATTGATGGGAAACACGTCCGCATCGTCCCACCGCCAACTCGGGGTCCTACTATTATAATTATAAAGGGTTTAATAGTGTAGTGATGTTGGCGGTGGTGTCGGCAACATACGAGTTTATGTATGTGGACGTGGGGATGAACGGCCGGATATCGGATGGTGGGGCCATTACGCACACGGAGTTCTACTGGCGTCTCCAAAGTGGCAGTCTGTGCTTGCCACCTCCAGAGGAGAATGCCGAAGGACTCCCCTTCGTCTTTGTCGCAGATGAAGCGTTTGCGTTGACTCCCCATCTGATGAGGCCGTTCCCGATGAGGACCCTCACCCCGGACCAGAGGGTCTTCAACTACAGGCTGTCCAGAGCCAGAAGAGTGGTGGAGAACACTTTTGGCATCCTGGCCAGCCGCTTCCGCCTGTTCCTGACGGCATTTAACTTGGCGGAATACAAACTGAACCACATAGTTCTTGCCTGTTGCATATTGCACAACTTCCTCAAAAGACATAACAGGAACTATGTGGTGCCCCGTTGGCCCAGATGTGGAGGGCCCTCCAAATGCGGACCTCACAGCCCTTCGAGTGGCACGTCCAGGCTTGCCCCCTCTAAATGCCCGTGTGGTCCGGGACCAATATATGGAGTACTTTGTGGGTAGGGGGGCCATTGCTCTGCCTGACGATGTGTGAGAGGCATTTTTTAATAAATCAGATATTTTAACCAACCTATGATTTCTTGTCATTTCAGTCTTCTTTTTAGCTTATTTTACCTTGACATTTTTTCCATTTGCCTTCGACAGTGGGAATGCACTTTCTGGGCAAAAGGAGGTAACAGTCTCTTCTTCCCAAAAAGATTAGTCTCATGTTGTGTGTTTGATACCTAATCTTTGGTCTAGAGAAGGTTTGTCCTGCATAACTGACACCCAAAATACTCATTTTCATCACCAGGTCTGACATGTGTGTATTCAGAAAAATGCTGTGCTCCGTGTTTTCGTACAAAGCACTGTGGGTGTCATTTACATAAGTCAAATCCGCTATGCTCTACAAGTGCATAGAAAAAGTTCCCTGGGAAAGGAATTTGCAGTGCAAAGTGGATTTGCCTTTAGTAAATAACACCCATTGCCCCCCATATCCTTTACATTTTACATACATAATGCATTGTGTTTTTTAAATAAGGAAGCCACACATTTAGAAAAATAAAAAAGTTTACTTGGAAAACATTCACAAGTGCGTTTACAATCTTCACGCCAAAACTGACAACATCTTGGTTATTTACAACATTGTTTACAAAGATTACACAATTGTTAAAACCAGGCATGGAGCTAACCAGAACCTATGAACTAGGAAAGTTCAACTTTGTAAAGTGAAGACAAGATCAGACATGACTATATGTTCAAAGTGTGTTTGATCTTGCCTTCATCACATGGGGAGGTCACCCCCAAAAAGTGGAAATTTGGAACATGCACACAATTTGGGTCTGAAAATGGTCATTAGATGGTAAAACACATGCCTAGAAGCTTCAAAAGTGCCATTTTCCATCATGGGGATGAATGGACGTTTTTTGGGGGTGCAACCCCTTCACCACAACCACTTTCGTAGTTCGTAAAGTGTTTGCACCCCCAAAAAAACGTTGGCATTCATCCACCATGATGGGAGCTAGCACATGTGGACACAATGTGTGCATGTTCCAAATTTCACACAGTTTTTAAGTTGCAAATGTGTTCAGAAGCTGGCACAAATGTGTGTTAATTACTTGGTGCGTTTTCATATTTTTCCTAAAACATCAATGATGTTCTTCAATTTTTGTTGAACATCATTGATGTTTTGCTTTATGTAATCTAGATCTCGATTGCAGACCATTATCTCTCCGATGAGTACGTGGGCACTCTCTGTGGTAAAGTGCGATTTTTCTTCCACAACATCCACGTCACCTAAAAACCACAAACAAACAAAAATGGGGTGTTGGAAATGAGGCAGCCATACATGGATTAGCTTACCAGTAGCTGTGTTCTCCAACACTCACCTGTTGTGGTGACAATTTCTCCAAGTTCGATGATCTCTCCTTCCTCCTCCTCCTCTGCTTCTGCTCTTTCCCCTTTTTTGGGAGGTGTTGGTTTGGGGGTTTCCTCAGACGGCCCAAGTTTTCTCTCCCCTATGAGAATGTACAAAAGGAAGATTTAGCAACACAATCTATTGAGGGCAGAAATAGGAAATGACAAACATTGCTTGAAAGTGACGGTCACTATTTTAGTTTGGCCAGTTACAAATGTCAACTACATGAATGTAGTCACTTTGTAAAGGTGCTAAACTGACTAGCTTTTTGGTAGAAGTTTGTGTGATGGAGACCCCCCTCTAGTATCCACTGGAGCACATGTGTGGAAAAGCCTACTAAAAAGGGGGTTTGGGTGTCCCAGCACTAGTGCTCTCGAGTCCAGATGGGTAAACAGCTACTGGGTGACCTCTCCTTTACATTGAATAAATTGGCTTTACATTCTGGATGTCATTTCTAGGGAGAACAAACTTCCTTTCCCCAAAAAAACACCAAACATCGTATTATAAGTGGCCGAACGTTCGAGGTTGCGTACGATCGAATGGACACACACACGACCATGACAGTGGCAGAAAGATCGAGGCTGAGGATGATCGAATGCACAGACGAACATGAAAGTGGCCATTTTGGAATGTACAACTTTGTAAAAATCAAACCACATGGAGCAGTATGCAAGCAAGAAATCAAACACAAAACACAACTACTTACTTTTTTTGAAGAATTCGCTTGATCTTTCTGTACTGATCGGCCTCCCTCAGTTTCAGGTCTGACCAGCGTTTCCTCAGTTGCTCCTTGGATCGTTGTACCCCAAAATGATTGTACAGCCTCCTCACAACTTTAGACATGATCTTGGCCTTGCGGACATTGGGGTTGAGGTAAGGCCCATACTTCCCATCAGAGTCGCTCCTCTTCAATATGTCCACCATCTCCAACATTTCTCCAAATGACATATTGGAGGCCTTGAATTTCAGGCTCCGGGATCGGGACGTTTGTGCCTCCGGACTTTCCTCGTCCACCTCCTCGTTGGGGGGATATTTGGGGCGCACCTGCTGTGTCCCCGCCATGTGCTCTCCCCACTGCGCCGTAAAGAGAAGGGGTGGGGAATAGACGAGAAAGATCGTCAGGGGCGGGCGGAGTTTGACGCATGCGCACTGTATATAAAACGTCACACGCCTGTGTCGTAGCCACGATCTGGGAGACGAGGGGAGAGAAAGCTCACGCACGAGACGATCGCTACAAACGAAGGTACAATTTGACGTTGGTACATAACTAGCCTAGACTGATTATAACTTGAGGCTTCTTTATGGAGAAGATTAGGAGAGTTTAGGCTGACATTATTTATATTGTTTTGTGTGGCGTTGTGTCTTGCAGAGGTGATGGATGCCTTCTACGACGTGAGCTTTCTCCCCCACTTCATTGATAAATACCGGCAATTCCCCCTCTTATGGCAGGCGAAACACAGGGATTATAGCAACAGACCAAAGAGGTACGCAGCCCTGCTGAAACTTGTGGCATTTGTAAAGCCTACCCTGCCCATGGCAACCGTGGCAAACTTAAAAGTTAAGATCACCAACATGAAGACTACCTATTTCCGGGAGCGCAATAAGGTCCTGAAGTCACAAGCATCTGGAGCTGCAGCAGCTGATGTCCATGTCCCCACGCTCTGGTACTATGAGAGGCTCCACTTTCTCAAAGACCAGGCTACTGTCAGGAAGTCACTCTCGACTCTTCCTTGCACGCGTCCTTCCACGCACGCCACCCCGCGTGAGGCTTCCGAGGACCAACCTGGGCCTTCCAGTATGGAATATGTGCAGGTGCCCAGCTTGTTCCAGGTATAGTAGTTTTGTAACCAGTTTGGGGAATAATGAATGATGTTCAGTTAATTCAGGATCCCCAATTGCTTATTTCCTAACGTGATTGACATATCAACAGACAGTGGTGTGGGAGACATTTTTGGGAAGAATCTAAACTGCAGGGCTGAGAATTGTATGGTTTTGTATTTGAAAACATTTTGCAACAGTCACTAGATGAGAATTGTGTGTGTTTGATGAACAAATAACTGAAACTATGTCCCTTTTTCAGACACAGGAAGACCTCAGCCAGGAGGTGGCTGTGGAAGGTGGCAGTCAGGAGGAGGCAGGGGGTAGTGGCAGCCAAGAGGGGGGTAGGCGTAGGAGCCTGACTGTCTCCCAAGTCTCTCCCCTCCGCCTTCCCTACAGAAGTGCGAAAAACATGGGGGAGGTGGGAGAGTCAGCGCTCCAGCTGATCAGAGATGCCTCAGCCTCCCTCTATGCCACACCCACCTACGAGGAGGCCTTTGCCTCCTTGGTTACCAGTAAATTTACGGGTATGGAGGCGGGGCAACGCAGCATGTGTGAGGAGGTCATCCTCAAAATACTAAATGAGGGGATGGCTGGGGAGATGACTCCCCTCACACATGTTTGCGAGAGTGACCTTGCTCCGCCTCCTCCTCCTCCTTCTGCCACCCCACCAGCACCAGCACCACGGCGTGGAAGGAAGCGTACAAGGAAGACAAGAGAGTGACGACCTGGATTCAGTCTGGTCTGAGAGAAGATGGAGCCTCTCGTAGGACCAGAGCCTGGGGACCTAGATGGCATCTGCTGCAGTTCCGGATGTTTTGGACTTCAGGACCAGATTGCGCTCCCTTATTATTTAGATAGGTACTCTTCATGCCCCCAATTGTTTAAGTCTGTAAAATGATGGTTGCCATGGGTGTCCAAGGCTTTGCAAATTCCCCAAGTTTCACCATGGCTGCGTTCCTCTTTGGTTTGTTGCTGAGACCTAAATAAATGTTTTTTGGATTTGAAATAATGATTGACTATTGTGTTTTACTTTTCTACAATGACAGTTTTTCTTTGAGTAGGCAAGTACATTTCACTAATCCTAAAGTAGAATTAACAAGGGGCACCAACAACCAACAAACTCCTAGTAAATTTAAGCAAGAAATACAAATGTTAATAATGTGGTTTTGCTAAGTTGAGACATACAAACCCCCTCCAAAAAAAAAAAAATTCTCCTTCCAATATGTATTCCCCAAAAAAAAAAAAAAAAAAAAATCATGGTAAAAAAAAATAACAAAGATTGTATTACGATCTGAGTAAAAATAAACATGTAGTGTATAAATGCTGAAAAGTAATAAAGAAGTAAGTTTGTGAGAAGTGCGGGTGAATAGGAGCAGCTAAAAGATGTCATTCTTCTTGCATTGTAAAGAAAAAGAGAATGCGCTGCATTAAAGACATTTTAACATTGCAGCGTGACGAATGTGCTGTGTCGATTAGGAAAGGTAGTTTTACCTGACCGAGCGCTTCCGTCACAGAATTTCTTCGGAGCATGCGTAGCACTTTGTCCGTCGGACAAGCGTACACACGCTCGGATTTGGTGTGATCGGACCGGGTTGACGGGAAATCTTTCCAGCAGGAGATAAGACTTTGTCCGACGGACAAACCGACGAACACTGTCCGATGGTGCATACACACGGTCTGATTTTTCAACAACCTTGTCCGATCGGACAGAATCCACGAAAAAGTCCGACCGTGTGTATGGGGCTTTAGTTTTCCGCCACACATTGCGTTTTGCTGTTAGGCCAAAATTTTCAATTTTGGTCTCATCTGACCAGAACACCTTCTTCCACATGTTTGCTGTGTCCCCAACATGGCTTCTCGCAAACTGCAAACCAAACTTCTTATGGCTTTCTTTCAATAATGGATTTCTTGCCACTCTTCCATAAAGGCCAGATTTGTGGAGTGCATGACTCATAGTTATCCTGTGGACAGATTCTCCCACCTGAGCTGTGGATCTCTGCAGCTCCTCTAGAGTTACCATGGGCCTCTTGGCTGCTTCTCTGGTGAATGCTCTTCTTGCCCGGCCTGTCAGTTTAGTTGGATAGCCATGTTTTGGTAGGTTTGCAGTTGTGCCATACTCTTTCTATTTCCAGATGATGGATTGAACAGTGCTCCGTGAGACGTTCAAAGCCTGAGATTTTTTTTTATAACCTAACACTGCTTTAAACTTCTCCACAACTTTATCCCTGACCTGTCTGGTGTCTTCCTTGGCCTTCGTGAAGCTGTTTGTTAACTAAGGTTCGTTAACAAACCTCTGAGGGCTCCACAGAACAGCTGCATTTATACTGAGATTAAATTATACACAGGTGGACTCTATTTACTAATTAGGTTACTTCTGAAGTCAATTGGTTCCACTAGATTTTAGTTAGGGGTATCAGAGTAAAGGGGGCTGATTACAAATGTACGCCACACTTTTCACATATTTATTTGTAAAACATTTTGAAAACCATTTATCATTTTCCAACCACTTTACACTTATGTGCCACTTTGTGTTGGTCTATCACATAAAATCCTAATAAAATACATTTACATTTTTGGTTGTAACATGACAAAATGTGGAAAATCTCAAGGGATATGAATACTTTTTCAAGTCACTATATTTCTCCTTAAATTGATGCTTGGTAATCCAACCTCTGTCTTTTTAATGTGGAACTCTTGAGACTTGAAAATTACTGGCAAACTGTTGTCAGCTCCTCTCCAGAATTTCTTGTCCTCCAATACATTCATAAAAATTTTTTTTTTCTAAATGTATGGCTTACTAGTGCAGTTTTATCTGTTTTGTACTGAGTTTGTTTCTGGTTTTTGCCCAATTCTGTGCTGCTGCCTGTTACTATTGTGAAAGCTGAGGAGCACTTGACTGTCTGTTTTTTTATTTTTTTTCCAATTTTTTCCATTTAATATATTTTTTATTGAAAAGAATGGCATTGTACAACAACAATACAGAGGGAAAAAAAGGAAAGAAAAGGGAATAATTATGCTTAATGACCATGGCCTAAATATCCTTAAATTAACCAGATTTTATATTTCCCATTCTCACTTGTATTTTCACAAAATAGAAAAATGAAAATTGCCTAAATATAACGTGCTAACATATTCGCTATCAATGCCAATTTTTGTATACATATATGCACACATAAAAGAACCCCCCAAAAAACAAGACATAAACAAACAACAACACCAAACAAAAACAAACAACCCACAAACAAAAAAAAAAAGAACGGGGAAGAGAAAAAAAAGAAAATTAAATATAGCATCGAACAGACAGGTTCCCAACAATTACAGAAAAGATAACATCTGAGGAGACTCCAGCAACTCCACCAACAGGGCCCGGACTTCCCAGAAGTTACATTCGCCGTTATTTGGTATACATACCAGCTCTTCCATCCGCATTATATGGTTCATTTCTACTATCCATTCCTGTATTGTTGGTGTTATTTGGGATTTCCAATGTGTTGGAATTAAGGCTCTTCCTGCCATCAAAAAAAAAACAAAACTAAATATTCCCTTTTTAATTGATTTAATTTACCCAGGAATTAAAGGGAGAAGCGCTACCTCAGGAGTCTCCTGCCAATTTTTACCAGTGACCACATGACTGAGTTTAAATATAGACAACCAAAATGGTTTTATTTTCGAACAAGACCACCATAGATGTAATAATGTGCCTCTCGATTCACTGCATCCCCAGCATAGGTCAGACATAGCTGGATTCATTTTATTTAGTAAGACCAGACAGCGACACCATCTCTTCATAATCTTATAGTTACGTTCCTGTGAATAAGACGACAAAGTTATTTTAACCACTTCAATACCAGGCACTTTTTCCCCTTCCTGCCCAAGCCAAATTTCAGCGCTGTCACTTTTTAAATGACAATTGCGCGGTCATGCTACACTGTACCCAAACTTTTTATCATTTTGTTCCCACAAATAGAGCATTCTTTTGGTGGTATTTGATCACCTCTGCGTTTTTTTTTTTTTTGCTAAACAAAAAAAAAAAAAAAGACCGAAAATTTAGAAAAAAAAAAAGTTTTTCTTTGTTTCTTTTAGAAAATTTTGTAAATAAGTAAGTTTTCTCCTTCACTGATAGGCACTGATGGGCACTGATAAGGTGGCACGATGAGGTGGCACTAATGAGATGGCACTGATGAGGTGGGACTGATGATGGGCACGTATAGGTGGCACTGATGGGCATTGATATGCGGCACTGATAGATGGCACTGATATGCAGAACTTATGGGCATTGACAGGCGGCACTGATGGGCACTCATAGGTGGCACTGGTGGGTGACACTGATGGGCACTGAAAGGCTGCACTGATGGGTACTTATGGGTGGCACTGATAGGCGGCACTGCTGTGTACTGAGAGGCGGCACTGATGGGCAATGATGGGCACTGAAAGGCGGCACTGATGGACACTGATGGCTGGCACTGATAGATTGCACTGATAGGCATGACTGATGGCACTGGCAGGCATTGTTAATGGGCACTGATTGGCATCTGCCCTGGCACTGATTGGCATATCCCTGGGCACTGATTGGCATATCCCTGGTGGTCTAGGGTGGCATACCAGTGTGGGCATCCGCGGGGGTCTGCACTGAAAAACAATCAGCGCAGATCCCCCCTGTCATGAGAGCCGCCGATCTTCCTGTTCACATCCTGATCAGCCATGATTGGACATGGTTGATCACGTGGTAAAGAGCCTCCGTTAGAGGCTCTTTACTGAGATTGGTGTAGCAGTGTGTCAGACTGACACGCCGCACCACTGATCGCTAGTCTTCATGGGACAGATTTTTACCTAATTCTCGCTCCCAGTCTCGGACATAGAAAGGGCAATCTGGAAATGCGTGTAATAATAAAATACTGTACGTTTTAGATGTATAAGGACATTTTGAGCCAGAAGGCACATCTCCTCAAACTGAGGTAAGTCCCTACAGATACTTAAATTATTCAGCCCTTTATAGAAATTATGTAGCTGAAAGTATTGAAGCCATTCACCTGCCTTCCGGGGAGAGCGGGAACTAAGCTCACCCATGGTTTTCAAGCCTCTATCCGTGCATAAATGACAAATAGGCAAAGGATGTAGTGGTTACCAGCAAAGAAAACTTTTTTATGGCATTCCTGGTGGAAAACCTGGTTTACCCAATATTGGAGTCAATGACACTGGGCGTGAAGATACATTGTATGTTGTGATAAATTTGTCCCATACATATAACAGAGATGAAATCAAAAGCATTACTTGTGTTGAACATAGCTGATCAATAGGAAGAAGCCATGGGAGAGAAGTCCGTGGTATAGGCACTAAATCGGATTGAGAGATCTATGGTGAAATGAGAGATCTATGGTGAAACCAATCTAGCACCCTACTAAGTAAAGCCGCTGCATGGTATAATTCTATATGCAGCAGGCCTGTGCGCAATATTTGTATCTAAATAATATGTATATGTGTAAATTAGCTGTCTGTATATGTGCTTTTGCCAAGTAGGTTTTTAAAATTCTAGATAATGTTTTCTATAATCTTTGTCAGAATTTGTTTTTTTAACATGAAGTTAAATATAAAGCAGATATGAACATTTCAATTTTTTTTTTTTTGCCGTTTTTTTCGTTCAAAACTATTTTTTTACTCTACTTTCAACAGGGAAGCACAAAAAAAGGAGGCTACAGACAAGCCACCAGAGAGGACAAAGAGAGGCTACCCTCGCCCGGGCCCCAACAGGGGAGACAACAAGGCCATCTTCCCCCCAAAATCGTAAGTGACGACTTCAAACACACGCATTTAGCCACTCACAGGGGTGATTCTAGGTGGGCCAAAGGCCCTGGGCTTAGGGCGGATCTTAAGGGGTAAAGAACACTTTCTGGTTGCTGCCTGGATCATCAGTGCCCATTAATGCAGCCTTGCCAGGGTAGACATGGGTAGAGGAGAGGCCCCGGGGATCACAGTCACACAGAGTCACACCATCTAGAATGAGCCTCATATATCCCTTATCCCATAGGAGACAAGAGTAGTGGGGGGCAACTGCATGAGTTTTTCAATGTTGGCACTTGTCCAGTGTTTCCCCTCTGTAAAATGACATCACCTTCCCTTTTCGATGCATTTTTAAGAGGAAAGTGAGTGCGTTCAGCTGAACCAGTATGTTGGCTTGGAGGCGTGGGATATGACACCTGGACCCAGCACAGACCTTCCTATTGTGGATGTAACATCCCCTGACACAAGTCAAACAGAGGGCCAAAGAGACACAGAAGTGGAAGAAACTATTTGTGAGCTTCTTGTTTGCGCAAGTAAGTATTCTTTGAATCTGGCTTCAAATGTGTATACATATAAAATGTTTAGATGTCCGAAAGAAACACCCACTCCACACATTAGCAAAGTATGTAGTGCCTTGACATTAGCATGCAGAAGGAAGAGGTAGAAGGAGCTGGCAGTTTGCTAGGTACCCGAGTTTTGTAGACCCAGGCACCAGGGCCAAGATTACAGAGTAGTTGCAGAGTATACATTCGTAGTAGTGTAGGGCAAAAAGGTAGCAAGCAACAATAGACTGGGTAGGTCAGTATTTCCCCAATTTGACTAGTAACTTGACCATGATTCACTATGTAGGGCCTCAGCCACTTGACCATCATTCCCTTAATACTTTTTTCTCTTTTTACAAGGACACAAACTTCCAAGATGCACAATTGACCATATGAGTGCAAATATGATGCAGGCTTTGATTGATCCAGAGCAAATATAAGAGACTGCCACTGCTTTACAGAGAAGAATACATGATTATGTCGACATGCTTGCCAAATTTTAAGTTCATCTGGCCTGAAGTTTTCTTCCACTTGTTGGCTCGTGTTTGCAATTTTAAGATTTCCCATGTTTTTATTACTTTTAAGCCCTGGTTCACATTAATGCTACTTTGAAATCGCACTACTTCACTTGAAGTAGCGCGATTTCTAAGTAGCAAGGTCAGTGGAATAGCAGAGAGAGAGATATCCAGAAGGCAAGCCGAGGTCAATCACAGGAGAGGTTCAAGAGGAGTCGGGTACAGTCCAGTAGGAAGCTAGGACAAGGCACTGGAACACAGGAGCTGAAGAAACAAACCAGCAATGAGACAGAGCACACTGTCGCCTTTTATAGGCCTGTCAGGGAGTCCCATGGTGCGCCTAGCCGTGCGTGCAGCCGTGCGCCTAGCCGTGCGCACACGCGTGGTTGCACTGTATCATGTATAGGTGCGCGCCGTCCTACATTACTGTGTGCGAGTGGACCTGCTATTTCACGCACTCGTGTGCGCAAACCCACCGTATCGCGCACCTGTGCGCGCTGTTGCACTGTTCTACCCTGCAGGCGCACAGGGAAGCACCGACGCTGTAACCTGGTTGTTCTCTGACAGTGTGTAGCAGGCCCACAGCACAACATAATAGTTAGCTGAAGAAGAGATTGTCACCTCATGGAGCAAATAAGGTACATTTGCACTATTCTAGAAAATGGCCAAAATTAAGGCCATTTAAGAACCTAGGAGACAGATAAGAAGCACAAACAGTAGTTCAAATGAAATAGGAGTTTAGTATAAAATCTAATATTTATTCCTGACCAGCAACAGTTTGATGCAAAGCCACTGCCCCTCTACCCACATATTGTTGCCAGACATCTCAGGCAATTTGGGAGGGCAACCCAGCACGGGCACTTTCACGAGCCGTCATCACATCAGGATCAGCTGGGCTTTGCAGTGAGGCAAGGTAGCTGCTTGCATTCCCCTGTAAATAGTTGTGGAGTAGGTAGCAGCACAATACCACATGGTTGATCTTCGGTCAGGTTAATTGATGTTAGAAACAGCCTGAACCGACTGAATAGTATGCCAAAGGTGTTTTCCACAACCCTTCTGGCGCGAGAGAGCCTGTAAGTGTAGATCCTCTGATCCAGAGCAAAGGCCTCATCTGCCACAAACACAAAATTGAGGCCCTCGACATTCTTCTCAGGAGGTGGCAAATGTAAGGTGCCATTCTGTAACCGAGGATAGAATTTGGTTGTGTAATCACTCCTCCGACAGAGTTGCGGCCATTCTTCCCAACATCCAGGTACAGGAACTCGTAGTTGGCAGACACTACCACTAGCATGACTATGCTGCAAAAGCCCTTATAGTTATAATAATAGGAGCCCGTGTTGGGTGGTGGGACAATACGGACAATACGGACACGCTTCCCATCAATCGCCCCACCACAGTTGGGAAAATCCCACTGATGGTGGAACTGGGCTGCAATAGCCTGCCATTGCTGTGGGTTGGAAGGAAACTGTGGAGTCAAACAATAAAAAAATAATTACTACTTTTGCACATAACATTGCAAGCATATTTGACACAAACATTCTTGGTCAACATAAGTATAGCATTTATTTAAAGGAGTATTTAAAGACAAAAGTATAAGGTTGACTTATTAGATTCCTCACCCCCCTCTGGTGGCCCATTCTAAAAATGCTATGGTTCGGGGGGGTTCCAAATTAGTTTGTTCCCCCCAAAAAATGGCCCCTTACACTCTTCCTGAATTTGAGGACAACAATAACATTTGTACACATTTTAGGGGGTGTTTAGGGTAAGCACAAAAATGAAGCTGACAAAATACATTGTTAAGTTACTAGGCTAGGTGTGTATGGGCCCAGGAAAGCATGCTGGGGAGGTTAGTGAAGGAAAATATGCATGAGGACAAAGAGGACATTCACAGCATATTACAATAATGTTTCAGGAGCTATGGATTTGTTCACAGGTGGTATATCCTTAAATTTACAGAGCGTTCTTCTGTAGCTGCTGATGTGGACAATAAATCAGTTTTTACATGTGTCCTAAGCTGTGAACTTAATATTATGGACAAACAATTGCTTAGAAATAAATACAAAATTTGTAATTATTATTTTTTTTTTTTGCAAGAAGTTTGGCTGAGCTGCAAACACATAATGCAAAATCATAAATAAGTAAAAAACAAAACAGTCTTCATCCATAGAACAAACTCAATAGTTAATTGCATTTTACAGAACTTATAATGCTAATATATATGACTTTTTACATAGTAAGCTATTTACATTCTTAAATTTTAAAATAATTTAAGCCTAGTAAATGATATTGATGTTCTTATTTTAGAACACAGGAGTACAAATTAATTTCCGCTTATTAGTATTTTTCCTGCCACCATGTTGGCTTACTCATTTTCCTGTTTTATGTACAAGACGGTCTGTAGCCTCTAAATCCTATGCTAATTATGTTAGTGTAGTTTACCCTTTTTAGCTGATTAATTTGAGTACACTGCAGCGGGCAGCCCTGGAATATGTTCTCATTTTAGTATCAAATAATATGGTATAAAAAAAGAATATAGTTAGTTTTGTTTCATATGTTACATTATGTATTATAAATATTTTTGCCAACATACATCGTTTGTTGAAATAATACATGTACAAAACTCCTAATACAGATGGCTGTGTAACAGTCATGACTATTACTAATACGTTAAACAGTATGATTATATGGTAGGCAAAGGTGGCTTATAGGATGATGGAGCTGCAATGCTATTAATACATTTTTAAACTCTAAAAAAAATAAAACAACCAGACTGTTAAGTAAAAAATAAAAAATGTTTAGTTTGTTTTTAGTTTTAACATGTATGAGTGGATGAGCAACTGCATTACAAATACAATAAAGCAAAAGAGTTCTATTAAACCAGAGCTTCATTACCATTGTTGTTTCAACATGGTTAAGGGGCACTTGAAGAAGTATTCATTTGGAGTCCAGAGCAGAAGTGCATAATAATTCGTCAGCTTCCACCTTCAGCTTGTTAAAATTTTCAGCTTACCAATTCTTAGATGTGGTGGTACATTTGATTTCTATTTTTAGGCTTATTTTCTTTTATTTTCACCTGCTGATCCAGCAAGTTATTTTTCAAGGTCCTTTAACACAGCAGTCCCCAACCTTTTGGGCACCGGGGGACCAGCATGGATGAGTGAGTTTGGGGTGGAGGAACTTGTCTGGCCTGCACAGAGTCCTGACCTCAACTCGATAGAACACCTTTGGGATAAAATAAAGCAGGGAAACTGCGAGCAAGACCTTTTCGTCCACCATCAGTGCCTGACCTCACAAATGGGCTTCTGGAAGAATGGTCAAACATTCCCATAGACACACTCCTAAACATTGTGGACAGCCTTCCCAGAAAAATTAAAGCTGTTAAAGCTGCAAAGGGTGGGCCAACTCAATATTGAACGCTACGGACTAAGACTGGGATTCCATTAAAGTGCGTGTAAAAGCAGGTGTCCCAATACTTTTAACAATATAGTGTATATAATTATGGTAATTTTATATGCTGGTTGCAGTAGTTCCTCGGCTTACAATTACTTTGATTAGATTACTGGTTCATTTCCCAGAAAGAGGATCCCCTCTGTTTACAGGGGCCCTGTTCTGGGTGGAAGCACTCCTAACTTTTTTATTAAACCAACTCTTCCACTTAGCAAAGATTCTGGTTCTCTTGTTTACCTACAGGTTTACAGAAATATCCTGTTGGGGAGAGCCATTTCTCTTAACCTAAAAAAGAGCAACAACTTGTTACATTTTTTCAGCAAAAACATATTTTCTGCTTAAAGGGTAACTCCACTTTGGTGGGGAAAAAAAAAAAGCAAATGAAAAAAAAAATATATATAGCGTATACAACTGCGACACAAGTCATATTATAATTAAATGTTATTAAAAATTACCTTTCCGTTTCAATCTGCAGCGCTGTAATTTTCTGTAAAATGCAATGAAATATGGCTACCTGGAGATGTTCTGTACACAGAATGTGTACAGAACCCCTCCCAGAAATGTAATTTCCTGCTTGTATGATTGGCTTACTGATTTTCCCAGAAGTCTGCACTATGATACAAGTCAGATATCAGGCATCCCTGTAACAAAAATGTTTGGTGGGATACTCCCAATAGGAAATCACGTCTAAATGGATGTAGGCCCTGCATTTTTCCTCATTAGAGCCCTGCAGGTGTAGCAGCTGATAAATAATCATAAAACCACTCCCATTAGATCTACTTACCACATGGACACAGACACAAACAGGGATTTCTTCAGAATAACAAAAGGTAGGAATCTGCAACAAAGTTTGTTAAAATCCTTGTAATGTACATAGATCATCCAGAGGGGAATGTTTTTTTTCCTCAACAAAAGTGGAGTTACTCTTTAAGTGGATGTTGTTTTAAAAAAAACTTTTAAGAAGACCTTCAGATGCAAAGTGTCTGTGTATTTATGGTTATTCAATGTTTTTTCTCAAAATGAAAATCAAATAAATAAAAAAATTATGAAAATGTAAAATTTCAATTTTTAAAGCAACACTACACAAATATTTCTTCATAAGTTTGCATTTGTCTAAAATAATAATGGTTAGTATGCTGAGATGGAATAAATATAAAGCAACATACTGTGAACGTTATTTATCGTAATATACAATAAATTACTGCTCTATCACCTTTGGGCCTACTCAGTTCTTTGCAGTCCTTGGAGTAAAAAAAACACATGCTGTGTCATTGCACTGCACAAGGTAGAAGCGTCTTATTATGTAAATGTGTAAAATTTATCGGGTTCAAAAAGAAGTCACCAAAAACCACAGCTGCTTGAAAAGGGGTAATTTTTTTCTTACTTTACAATATATGGGTACAAACACATTAACTGAAATCATTCATGGGTTAGGGTGTGGCTAGTTACTATTGTAAATCTTGTAAAATATACTAAAAAGTAAAATTTATCAGTGCTCAAGTGATAGAAAGATACAATAACAATGCAAATAATTTTTCACTAACTACTTTTCTTTTCCTTACATTAGACAATCATATCTACCTTGCAGCTCTCTCCAGACTGGGGACCTTCACAAAACAGCCTTTTTTCCATATCTTCTGTAAACCTTTATAAAATAAATCGATCTTATACTCACAAAAGGTACTTCACAAATATTGTATAAAATCCATCCAAGGTGAGTCCCACTGTACTAACTGGATACAGGATATCATCAACTTTTGATTCTACTACACAGCACCAGGTCATTGCCTAAAGTGTGCTTTCTGCTGACATGTTTCAAGGGCTAATGAAGGGCTAATGTGTTTTCAAGGGTGCGTCCTTGAAATGTGTCTGCCAGAACGGCAATAACCAGATGCTGCTTAGTAGAATTGAAATTTTCATTCTCATCCATTCTCCAGCACTGTCCTCACTTCACCAGCCACACAGCAACATATGTAATACAATATATTCCTTTTTACTGTCTGTTTTCCCTCTCTGAGCCAATTGCGTTTTAATACAAAAACACATGTAGCTCAGTCTGCAGCACTGACAGACAAAGTGTTCTGTCTGGTAGCAGTGGATACTTTTACACAAGCACAGCTACAGGAGGGTATTGTTATTGTAGAGCTGTGTACAACCAGTGTTGAGCCCATCCTCTACTCCAGTGGTCATCAACCCTGTCCTCAGGGCCCACTAACAGGCCAGGTTTTATGTGTTACCTTGGGGAGATGCAGACTGGAATACTGCAATCACTGAGCAGCAAATGCTATCACCTGTGATGTATTTCAGTTATCTTGCAAACCTGGCCTGTTAGTGGGCCCTGAGGACAGGGTTGATGACCACTGCTCTACTTAACAGAAAGACACACAGGATGTGGACGGCATGGATCCTGGAAGATGTAGTTCTTACAGACTGAGCAAACTTGGTGAGCTGGAAGGAGTAAACTGCAAATCCCACAAGGCACAGGGGCAAAACGGAGTGGTGTTTCCTTGCTATTTTCCCAGACTGAGGAGAAGGGTGGAGGCTGCTGTAAGAGAACTGAGTGCACATCAGGCTGCTAACAGACTGCTCACCTGAGGGACAATGACACATATTCTGGGACATCGGAGATTGCCACAGATGTTGATAGAGCTTGCTGCCAGATCAAAGAGGAATGACCCTGCAGACACAGAAAATCTGTATTTCACCCAGTATACAGAGGAAGACCACATGCTAATACAAGAAGTTGTTGAAAGGCCGCTGGCCAAATCCACAGTACATGCTGACAAAAGAGGGACAGTGTTACCTGCGAGTATTACAGAGCACGTGACTTTATCAGTGCCTAAAGGAAAATTATCCTGAGAGAGCCAACATAACAGTTGGGCCCCAATGAACTGGCCAGCAGAAGAGAGTGTATTACGGACAGCTGAACTGTTATGCCGCGTACACATGAGCATATTTTCCGTCGGAAAAAACTTGGGTGTGTTTTCTGACGGAATTCCACTCAAGCTTGGCTTGCATACACACGGTCACACAAAAGTTATCTGACGTACAACACTACGACAAGCCGAGAAAATTAAGTTCAATGCTTCAGAGCATGCATTGAATTGTTTCCGAGCATGCATAGGAATTTTGCACGTCGGAATTGGTACAGATGATCGGAATTTCCGATCAGAACTTTTGCTGGCGGAATTTCCGATCGTGGGTACGGGGCATTAGAGTAGCATAAATCTCCTTAATTAGGATTGCCCCAGTATAGGGATTAGGAGAAGTGTCTCTCTACACCAGGGGTCTCAAACTGGTGGCCCTCCAGCTGTTGCAGAACTAAAAGTCCCATCATGCCCTTGCCTGAGGGAGTCATGCTTGTAACTGTCAGTCTTGCAATGCCTCATGCCTCCAGTTAATGGAAAGTCTTGGTCATCTTGCATTAACTGCATGTTTGAAATTTCCTCAGAGGGGCTCAATGATATTAAGGTTAGGAGACTGTGATGGCCACTCCAGAACTTTCACCCTTTTCTGCTGTAACCACTGGAGGGTCATCTTCAAAACATTTTCAAGGTAGACATAGTGATTGCCTGGTTTTTCAACTATTGCCATTATTTTTGCACCTGCTGTATAGTTACAGTTTCTCAATATTTCTGCTGCTGATCTTTTGAAAACAAGCACATTTACCAGGTTCAAAACCCGGGACTTTGAAAATCAAATATGCATTTTATGTGTTCCTTAGAATGATCATTGCTGAGGAGGCATAATGATAACCTAATGCAATTATTCATATTTAAAGTATTTGATCTAGAAGCAATCTGGTTCTTTTCAGTGATATAAAAAGTAAAGACATCCTCCATATATGATAAGGCAGAGTTAGGCAATCTCACCACTCCAGTTGTAGGGAATCGACAAATCCCAAGAGATCTGTTCTATGAGGAGGGGAGTAGAAATTTAGATTTGGAAGGCAGGCGGGAATAGTATCTTTGGATTTTGCTCAAGCATTTAATACTGTATCTGATAAATGTTTAATTTAGAAAATAAGATATATTGGTGCTGAAGAAATCATATGTACACGGACTGCTGCAGTGCAAATTTTGCGCAAATTTGATCCGATTGCGTTGCAAATTTTCGTTGGAAATTCAATGTGTTTTGGCGAATCTACTGCGATTCTACGGCAAATATTGCATTGAATTCGCATTGCACATGGATCAAACTCGCACAAGACTCTTTTTGTACGCAGCTTAGATTTGCAACACATTGATGTGAACGGCACTAATGGAAAACTATGTTATTTAAATGACTTGCGAATTTGATTGATCACAACGGCTCAAATTCGCAATAGAATTCGCAGCAGTGTAAACCGGCCCTTAGGGTTGAAATTAAGAGTTCAATTTAGAAGTTTACTGATGATAAACTATACAAAGAAATACATTTGGCTATAGCATATAGCAACGTTACAGGAAGACCTTGATATAATAGGGGGAAGGGCAGCAACATGGCAAGTTCATTGTTGAAAAATGTAAAGTTATGCAGTTGGGTGCTAAAAATATGCATGCAAAATATTAACCACTTCCCGACCGCCCCATGTATATATACGTCAACAGAATGGCACGTACAGGCAGAATCACGTACCTGTACGTGACATTCTTCAGGCGGTTGGGGGGTCCGATCGGACCCCCCTCCGCCGGCGGGGACGGTCGGGATGGCTTCAGAAGCGATGCGGGACGAGGTAACGGCCAGTCGTTTCTGGCCACCCCCTCCCGATCGCTCTGGCCAATGAGATTCTTCCGCTTCCTTCCCCTTCCTGTGTAATTGTAAACACAGGCAAGGGGAAGTGATGTCACGCTCCTCGTGTCGGTCTTTCTGACCGGGACGCCGAGCGGAGAAGACATCAGGTTAGTGCACCAACACTACACTGACACCAGGCACACATAGGCACATATTTCACCCCCCTGTCACCCCCTGATCACCCCCCAGATCACCCCCTGCCCCCCCAGTCACAGTGTCACTGATTGCAGTGATCATTTATTTTACTGATCACTGCATTTAGTGTCAGTGTGACTGCAATAACTGTCAGGGCAGTTAGTTTTAGGCCCCTTTAGGTCCAAGGTAGCCCCCTACCCCCCCCCAATAAAGGTTTAACCCCTTGATTGCCCCCTAGGTAACCCTTTCACCCCCTTTTGCCAGTGTCACTAAGCGATCGTTTTTTTGATCGCTCTATTAGTGTCACTGGTGCCGCTAGGTAGCCAGTTTTTTTTTTAGGTAACCGCCAGGTTTATATAGGATTATAAATAGGTTTATAGGTCAGGTACCCCCATATTACAACCTAAATAAAGGTTTTAACCCCTTGATTGAGTTAACTCTTTCACCAGTGATCACAGTATAAGTGTCACTGGTTAGCCAGTTAGTTATTTAGTTAT
Source organism: Lithobates sylvaticus (assembly GCA_028564925.1). Lineage (NCBI taxonomy): Eukaryota > Metazoa > Chordata > Amphibia > Anura > Ranidae > Lithobates > Lithobates sylvaticus. The sequence goes on along the minus strand of CM053030.1, from coordinate 204,811,514 downwards.
TTAGGTCCCCCGTCAGGTTTTTATATAGTGTCAGGTACCCCCATATATTACCTAATAAAGGTTTTAACCCCCTGATTGCCCCTAGTTAACCCTTTCACCAGTGATCACCGTATAACTGTTACGGGTGACGCTGGTTAGTTAGCTTGTTTTTTTATACTGTCAGGGCACCCGCCATTTATTACCCAACTATCGGTTTAACCCCCTGATCGCCCGGCGGGTGATATCAATTAGGTGTTAGGGTCAAATAAGGTCTGCGTCGCCCCAGGTTAGTGCCAGTACCGCAAACACCCACGCGCAAAGCATACACCTCCCTTAGTGGTATAGTATCTGAACAGATCAATATCTGATCTGATCAGATCTATACTAGCGTCCCAGCAGTTTAGGGTTCCAAAAAACGCATTGTTAGCGGGATCAGCCCAGATACCTGCTA
>CM053030.1:204803584-204806084 GCA_028564925.1 Lithobates sylvaticus | reverse complement strand
AAGGCGGTGCTTGGGTTTCGGGGCCCCGTACGCGGCTAGGCTCCCAAAAAGTCCCACACATGTGGTATCCCCATACTCAGGAGAAGCAGCAAAATGTATTTTGGGGTGCAATTCCACATATAACCATGGCATGTGTGAGCAATATATCATTTAGTGACAACTTTTTGAATAAATTTTTTTTATTTATTTTTTTTGTCTTTATTCAATCACTTGGGACTAAAAAAAAAAAATATTCAACGGGCTCAACATGCCTCTCAGCAAATAGCTTGGGGTGTCTACTTTCCAAAATGGGGTCATTTGGGGGGGTTTTGTGCCATCTTGGCATTTTATGGTCTTCAAAACTGTGATAGGTAGTGATAGGTAGTGAGGAGTGAAATCAAAAATTTATGCCCTTAGAAATCCTGAAAGCGTTGCTTGGTTTTCGGGGTCCCGTATGCAGATAGGCTCCCAAAAAGTCCCACACATGTGGTATCCCCGTACTCAGGAGAAGCAGCAGAATGTATTTTGGGGTGTAATTCCACATATGCCCATGGCATGTGTGGGCAATATATCATTTAGTGACAACTTTGGGCAAAAAAAAAAAAGTTTGTAATATTCCCGCAACTTGTGGCAAAATATAAAATATTCCATGTACTCAACATGCCTCTCAGCAAATAGCTTGGGGTGTCTACTTTCCAAAATGGGGTCATTTGGGGGGGTTTTGTGCCATCTTGGCATTTTATGGCCTTCAAAACTGTGATAGGTAGTGATAGGTAGTGAGGAGTGAAATCAAAAATTTATGCCCTTAGAAATCCTGAAGGCGGTGCTTGGTTTTCGGGGTCCCGTATGCGGATAGGCTCCCAAAAAGTCCCACACATGTGGTATCCCCGTACTCAGGAGAAGCAGCAGAATGTATTTTGGGGTGTAATTCCACATATGCCCATGGCATGTGTGGGCAATATATCATTTAGTGACAACTTTGGGCAAAAAAAAAAAAAGTTTGTAATATTCCCGCAACTTGTGGCAAAATATAAAATATTCCATGTACTCAACATGCCTCTCAGCAAATAGCTTGGGGTGTCTACTTTCCAAAATGGGGTCATTTGGGGGGGTTTTGTGCTATTTTGGCATTTTATGGCCTTCAAAACTGTGATAGGTAGTGAGGAGTGAAATCAAAGATTTGCACCCTTAGAAACCCTGAAGGCGTTGATTGGGTTTCGTGGCCCCGTGCGCGGCTAGGCTCCCAAAAAGTCCCACACATGTGGTATCCCCATACTCGGGAGAAGCAGCAAAATGTATTTTGGGGTGCATCTCCACATATAACCATGGCATGTGTGAGCAATATATCATTTAGTGACAACTTTTTGAAAAAAAAAAAAAAAATCTTTTTTATTTTTGTCTTTATTCAATCACTTGGGACTAAAAAAAAAAAATATTCAATGGGCTCAACATGCCTCTCAGCAAATAGCTTGGGGTGTCTACTTTCCAAAATGGGGTCATTTGGGGGGGTTTTGTACTTCTCTGCCATTTTAGCACCTCAAGAAATGAAATAGGCAGTCATAAATTAAAAGCGGTGTAAATTCCAGAAAATGTACTCTAGTTTGTAGACGCTATAACTTTTGCGCAAACCAATAAATATACGCTTATTGGCATTTTTTTTTACTAAAGACATGTGGCTGAATTCATTTTGGCCCAAATGTTTGACTAAAATTGAGTTTATTAGATTTTTTTTTATAACAAAAAGTAGAAAATCTCTTTTTTTTTTCAAAATTTTCGCTCTTTTTCCGTTTATATCGCAAAAAATAAAAATCACAGAGGCAATCAAATACCATCAAAAGAAAGCTCTATTTGTGGGAAGAAAAGGACGCAAATTTCGTTTGGTTACAAAATTGCATGACCGCGCAATTACCAGTTAAAGTAGTGCAGTGCGAAATTGAAAAAAGACCTCTGGTCCTTTGGCTGCCAAATGGTCCGGGGCTGAAGTGGTTAAAATGTGCAAAGTATGAAAATATGGCAATTTTATAAAAACAGTCCTTCTTATATAAAGTCTCTATAATATTGCAGCAGCGCTTATGTCCTTATTCGCACCGAGGACTATACGGTAAATCACAGATGAAAGAAGATGAGTGAATATTTCAATCGCTACTGTAAAAGTTCTTTCCGTGCAAAATAATCAGTATCCACCGAGAATTCCACCAGGTATTCACCACGTGCGATATAAATTCCCCGCATGGGGATGCACTCACCAGACCCAAGTTAAAAATACGCCCATCAAATAGGTTTATCCAGCATCAGCGTTTCTCCACTCCTTATCTCCTTATGCAGCAGACATAGCAGGAACATACACCAATTCCCCTCATATAAAAAGAAAGTTGCATATAGTGTGATACTGTATAAAAGATTTTATTGGGTATAAAACTTCCCCCCTTAGTACATAAATGCGTACCCTGCATCAATAAAAATCAAGCGTTGTATTAGTACTGTGCCTGTTAAGGTGCTTTAGCTCCGCCGGAACTGGTGT